>UXGD01001108.1:0-30222 GCA_900474315.1 Torymus auratus | reverse complement strand
TCAATCCCCTCTTTCATCAGAGCTTTAGCCAATCCTTTGCCCCTGTGATCAGTGTGTACCGCTAGACTTTTTATGTTCACCGTGCGCATTTTCTCGTACAGCTGATCAATTCCGACGGTCTTGTAAATATGTAGAAAAGAATGTTGCAGATCTTGTATGACTTTGGATTTGGACAGCTTCCGTAGCGAATAGTCGTGGAGGATAACCACGCCCACGATTTCCTGGCTGTCGCGGTGCACGGCCACGAGGCATGGAGTGTTGGCGACAAACTCGTGGTATTCGTCGTCCATGTATCTCTTCTCTTCGGCTGTGATTCGGTGTTCATTCTGTTTGAAGAAGCCGTAGGTGATTATGCTTTCCCGGGAGTGGTACGCGTGCAAGAAAGATACAATGGCACTCGCCTCGTTGCTTTCACCCACGCGGATTATGTAGTCTTCGTGGACCATGGCGGACTGATGCAGCGATATATGCTTTTAAGAGAAACTGTAGATGTAAAAAGTACTTGTTGTAGGGCAGATTTTCCGAAAAGTAATATACTGATATTAAAGTAAAGCTTGGGTCATAGAAGATGTAGAATGAGGAATCCAAATGGAATAAAAGTTATATCAACAAGTCATTCTGCAATGATTAGATATCAAAATTTAAAATGGCGGATCCAATATGGCTGATTAGATATCGAAAATGGTATTATTTGGGAACGATAAAAAAACTTACCTTATTCTCTGTGAAATTCATGTAAGAAAATAATTACCTGAATATATCCTGATGGATCGAGAAGACGACTGTACTTATCGTCATTCATAAATTCAAGTTTTATGAATTATTTTCTAAAAATCAACGCATTCAATCAAAAAATAACTAAGAACATTTTCTCACACGAATTTCACAGAGATAAGATAAATTTTTTTTTATTCGCAAATAATACAATTTTCGATATCTAATCAACCATACTGGATCCGCCATTTTAAATTTTGATGTCGAATTATTTCAGTATTTCTAAAACGAATAATCAACCTTTTCAACAATTATTAGTATACACCAAGTGACCATGCATTGGAAACGCAACTTCCATTCATCCATCTAGTGTTTTAATCTTAAAAACGTAATTTCTCGAAAACATGAAAAATTGACTTATAAGTCGTTTCCCCGGGAACCCACGGACATTATCTTTGTAATATAATTTTTATCAGAAGATACGATAATTAATAGTGTTGCAATAGAAGAATGTTCTTAAAATCATTTTAAATTGAAATATTATAAAGTTGAATACATTATTAAACTAAAAATATGTAACACTGATTCCAATATAATTCATACAAGCTGTCACTGAATAACAAACTTTTTTAGCTTAAAACTTATGACACTCTGCCGGGGATCAGAGCAGAGGTACGCAGGTAATAGCCAAATAAACTCTAGTCAATTAAACACAATCAAGTTTATTACCAAAACTACTAAATCTATGTACAGTATAATACAGGGCGCCAGGTGCGCGTATCACTTGAACCGATATGAAAATCGCCGGCCAAAGCTTTAAATTACTCTAGTACAACTACAGCTCGAGGCTGTGATTCGTCGCGCGAACCCCGACGCGTACGTGCATACACACGGTAAGGAAACTTGGAGAAAACAAACCTCTGCTAGGAGATGCTGATTCTGCAGCTAACTCTTTCGCTCTCTCTTTCTCTCGCTCTGTCGCGTGACTCGAGGCGTGAGGCCCAGAACTTGCTCACTGCTCGATTGGCCTCGCTCTGGGCCACGCAGGCGATTACGGCGGTAGCGGCGTGTATCGCACTTGGGCGTGGCACGTTTCTATTTCTGCGAACACGCGGCACGGCGGTTAGCAACAGAATGCCGGACGGGTCCGTGCACGCGGCTTCGTCTCGCCGTGGTTCGCCGATCCGCCGCCTTTTTCGCAGCGACGTTACAGAGCAGTCCATGTGGCTGGCCGATGCTCGCGACCCCCGTGTGCATCAGACGGCCGGACCGGCGCTGCGAAGGCTGCGTCCCTCTCTCTCTTTCTCTCTCTCTCTCTTCTTCGGCCTCGTGGACGAGGTACGAGCTGTAACTTCCGTCCTACTGTAGCTACTGCTGAAGTCTCTCCGCTTCTTCCAATAGCTATTAGTATTGTAGAAAAAGAGCTAGAAGAGGAGTTGCGCACGGGAAAAAAAAGATCTCGGAAGAGGCGGGCGCGCGCGTATGTGTGTGGGCGTCGTCGTTCCTCGTGACCGCCGGGCTATAATTATAATTTCACGTTTTCCATTTCACGTGCGAACTGACTAACTTTCAAACTTTTAAGAAAATGTGCTCTATGCCATATTGAAGACGACGCGTGTTTCGAGGTTTCACTTGAAAAATTTCGGTTTCATTCTCCAGCTTAATTAATATCAGATATGAAAATGAAAATGCCAATTTTGAAGGACTTTCATTGATTACATTTGGAATTATCCCTGAAACTACTGTTAAAATAGTATTTAATTCATAACACTCTGAGCGCCTGATTTATATTTTTAATCCCCGGGGATTAAGAGTTTATTATTTTAGCAAATAAAAAACATAAAAATTTATTAAATTTTAATAACATTTAAATTTTCAACTAAAAAAATAAAAATCAAATAAAAAATACCTTTTCATAGAAGTTTTCTAAATTAGTTTCAGAATATGTTAAAACAAAATGCAAAAAGGTGCAAGAAAAATTCAGTCGTTCGGAACATTTTGTATATCATAAAATTAAGTTATTAGAAAAATGCATTTAAAGATAAATATAATTTAAAAAAGAATTTAAGACAGGTTTGGTTATGTTCCCTGCTTTTTGAATTTATTGGGTTGGTAGTAGCAAATGGTACACTTTGTAGAGTATTACTCGTAAAAATAGAAAACGATTTCAAAAAATTAGCGATAAAGCGTCTTTGAATTTGAATTCAAACATTAAGCAAAAAACAAAAAATGGTATAAAATGAACAAAGAAAAATAATAAATACAATGTTCAAAAAATATGAAAGAAAATATTACATTATCAAATTTATGTATGGACATGGTTTTTTCTTAAAGTTAAAGAGTTCTAGATTACGTTTCTACAATAAAAATTCGATTTTTTGGTCATGTTCAAGTGGTCTCTACCCTTAAGTCTAAAACTAGACGAAATTCTTCACATTCACAAGAAAAATTCGTCTCAAATGTTTGAAAAGTAACGAAGTTACAGTTTAAAATTTAGGATTCATTTTGGTTTTTTTTGCAATCTTCATTCATACGTCTAATATTGATTAACACAAATTTTCAAACAAAGTCCCTAAACACGGATTTTTTAGCTGTGGGATAAGTGGAACACATTTTTATAGCTTTTAGTGAAAAATAATTCTATTGGTGATGGCTGGCATGAATTTGAATAGAATCAGCCGTAAATGAATTAAAAACAATTTTGTGGGGGGTTATAAAAATATTATAAAAGTAGTAGATCAATATTATTATAAAATCATGCTGACCGTAATCCAACTACTTCAACGAACGTCCACAAAATACTAAAGACCCGCAAATCGTACATTTAAATAATGCTAGCTTATCGGTCATTGACCCTGGCAACAGATAGATTGAGCTCCACCAATTAGATTGTCCCACGAATAAAGGCATCTTTACATATTGCGCAATTTCACAGCATATCGAACTGTATATTAAATAGTTCCCATTCGTCATGCTTTAATGAATATTTCTAAAGATAATAGCGCCGTGATTGACGCCTTTTACAAAAATTTGTGTATGTTATTTAACATTTGAAAACCTTGTATTAAAATATAGAAAGCTAGTTATAGTAATTTTGGGAAAAGAAGTATGTTTCCGTAAATATTTCATATTACATCATTGGTTTTTTCATCCCTTATATAAAATGAGCATTCGAGATAATCTATTTTTTCCTCGAACGATCTTGAAATCTCGAATAATCGAATCCGTCTCGAATCTCGAAAGGAGAGAAACAAAAGACGAAACGGTGGCGCGCGTTGCGCGCTGATTAATGCTAGTCAGTTGAAAATTTAGAGTTAACGTGGACTTGCGGATCCGATTCTAATTCTTGTGTGTAATATGTGTTGCTTAAAATTGTATGTTTTTTAAACCTATCTGAGATTTGAACTACACGGTTTTTATATACTAATCTACCACTGTGTAAAGTTTTATCTCATTATTTTCGTTAAATCGATAGAACTACCTTAATATGCCCTTTATAACTACAATCCCTGCTGAAAGTTTATCCTAAGTATTTGAAAATCTTAACGTCTTCTATCACATTACCTTCCTATTTCCATTTTTCTATTTTGCTATTACCCTGTTTGTTAAAAACCATTACTTTTGTTTTTTTCTGTGCTTAAAATTAGTTTTTCAGCTTAAAATATTTTCTCATGGTACCCATCATATCCTCTAATGCTTCTTTGTTTCTAGCTACCAACACGATATCGTCTGCATAAGCCATGTCCCATATTCTTACTTGTTCCACCTTTATTCCTCCTATATCTCTTTTTTTAATTATTTTTCTTCTTGATCACAAATATAGATGCAGAAGAGCAGGGGGCTCAGGATACATCCTTGCCTGACTCCTTTGTTTACCCAGAATTCTTGGGATAATCCTCCATTTGTTCTCACTCAAACTGTTGTCTCTTCATAGCAACCTTTTATTTTTTCTATTATATATTTACTTATGCCCTTCTTTTCCATAATTTCTCATAACTTTTCTCTCAACACAGTATCAAATGCTGCTTTAAATCAATGAATAGGGCGTATAATTTTTCTCCTACTTTTAGTTCTTTGAGTAATGTAGTTCAGGATATAAATATTGTTCTTCGTTGATCTACCTCTTCTGAATCCCGCTTGACCTTCCGGAAGGATACTCAGTTCTCTTACTTCCTTTTCTAACCTATTTCTAATCACTTCTGTATAAATTTTATACCCAGTAGAGAGTAATGATATACCTCGATAATTTTTTGCGTCATTTAGTTCTCCCTTTTTATACAGCGGCACAATTATGGCAGTTTTCCAGTCATCTGGTATATCCTCTCCATCCAAGACCTTACCATTCACACATATTAATTTACTTACAAGTTGATGAGGCAAAGTAGGTATAGGTGATGATAGGAATAGTTTTTTAGGCTATGATGGATCATGATTTTAAATTTGTAAGATAGTAAGGTATTTAGATTATCTTTTGGACTTACAATAGATGATATATTCACGTATAATGGATTCCTTAAATTATTAAAAATGTTACAGCTCTCACTAATTTACATACGAAAGGAGGATACAATTATATTATTCATCGCACATTGCTATCATAACTCCAATGCCATAGCTGTGGTGACGTTGTACGGCGACATGTCAGCGTAGAGACGCAAACCTTCTCCATTACGAATCGTCGTCAGATCGAACGTTCCAACCACCTTCAATCCTACAGCAGCTGCAGCTTTCTGCGCGGCTGGCAACGTAAACAAACTGAACACGTACTCGTAATTGTGTTTTCTGCACCATTCAATCCCCTCTTTCATCAGAGCTTTAGCCAAACCTTTGCCCCTGTGACCACCGTGTACTGCTAGAGTTCTAAATTTCACCGTCCGCATTTTCTCGTACAGCTGATCAATTCCGATGGTTTTGTTAATGTGTAGCAAAGAATCTTCCAGATCTTGTGTAACTTTAGATTTGGACAGGTGTTGTAGCGAGTAGTCGTGCAGGATAACCACGCCCACGATTTCCTGGCTGTCGCGGTGCACGGCAACGAGGCATGGATTGTTAGCGACAAAGTGGTGGTACTCCTCGTCCATGTATTTCTTCTCCTCGGCCGTGATTCGGTGCTCGTTCTGTTTGAAGAAGCCGACGGTGATTATGTTTTCCTTGGAGTGATACGCGTGCAAGAGAGATATAATGGCACTTGTCTCGTTGCTCTCGGCCATGCGGATCATGTAGTCTTCGTGGAGCATGGTGGACTGGTGCATAGATATATCGTTCTCAGAGAAACATTAGATGTAAAAAGCACTTGTTTTAGGGCAGATTTTCTGAAAAGTCAGGTACTGATATTAAAGAATAGGGTTGATCATAGATAAAAGATGTAGAATGAAGAATTCAAATGGAATAATAGTTACAAGTTTTTTACTGTGTACAGCAATGTATTCAGTTATTAACAGAATTTTTATCAAATGCATGAATTATTTCCATGATGATTAACATGATGATGATAACACTATCTTTATCAGAAATAAATAAGATAATTCAGTATTGCAAAAGAAGAATGTCTTCTCATTTTGAATTGAAATTTTTAAACATCAATATATTATTAAAATAAAAATATGTAACAGTAATTTCAATTGAATTCATACAAACTGTCACTAATCAAATTTTTTTTTACCTAGAAATTATAAAAAAAATGTGCTCTACTTATGACATATTTAAGAAGACACGTGTTTCGATATTTAGCTTAAAGTTTTTTTTGTTTTATTCTACAGCTTAATTAGTATTAGACGTCAAAATGGAGATCACAAAATTGAAGACTAACAATTTTTTTCAAATGGGATTTTTCAAAAAATTTATTTCATAAAATTTATATTTTTTAGATTAATTGATGTTTAAGTCGCTTTTCGTCGTGTATGTATTATATGTTAAAGATCATTTGATATGAGGAAGCCAATGAAGGTGAAGACAGTTCTAATTTTTTTGCAAAAATTTTTTATTGTGCGATGTTTTGCCAACGGTTTTGTTGGCCTCTTCATATGGAGAACTATGTGACTATATTTTGTAAATGAAGTATGTTGTCACATAGTTCTCCGCCTGAAGAGGCCATCAAACCCGTCGCAAATTAAAAAAAAATTGAAAAAAATAATTGATTAGTGTCTTTACCTTCATTGCCATTCTCGGATCAAATATCTCTGATCATATAATACGTTATTTTTCACTTTTTCGTAATAAACACCATGGGAAATATCTTGACCTTCATAAGAATTGTTGAACCTAAACCTAGACGAAATTTCTCACATTAACAACGAAAATTTCATCTCAAAAGATTGAAAACTCACACGTTGTAGCAGTTTGAAAAGAATTCATGTTAGATTTTGTACTCTTCATTTTTACGCCGCAGATAAAAACCAAAACTTTTTAAGCAAAATCCTTAAACGTATTTTTAGTAAAAAAAAAAAACTTGTATTAGTGGCGGCTTGCATGAATTTTAGTAGAATCATCCGTAAATGAATTAAAAACAATTTCATGGGTATAAAAATATTATAAAAGTTGTACATGAAAATTATCATAAAATAATGCTTACCGTAATCCGCTTACTTTAAAGTACCTCTACCAAATACGAGAGACTCGGAAATCGTGTGTTTAAGTAGCACTTCCTTATCACTGATAGACTCTGGCAACAGATAAATCGATGGCGACCAATCAGTTTCTCACACGAAGAATGAATATTGTAACTATTGCACGATTTCACAACGTATCATTGCATTGTATATTTAATTGTATTTGTTGCGCTTCAATAAATATTTTTAAAGATAATAGCTTTGTGCTTGATGCCTTTTTGGAAATAAAATAAATATGTTTGCGTAAATATTCTATATTATATGATTGGCTTTTTCATCAATTGTAAGTTTACAATATACTTACTAAATAAAAAAATAAACACGAACCTCTGCATTAGTTTTCAACTCTCACCAGTAAAAGCTAATAAAATAATTCTCATAAATTGGTAATATAACGATCACCTAATTTTCATTTCTGAATCCTATAAGAGGTTATTATTTGAAATCATTAGAACATTCAAGTTTTATATTATTTATAAGTTATTTTGTAATTATTTCACTAAATAATTATTTAACTAAACAATTGTATAATTAATGAAAAATATATAAGAAATTTTGTTACATAAAAAAAGATGATAGGATGTAAGTGAGGAATAAAATCGGTTTTTCACGCATCTTTTATATGTCAACACTGATATTCTGGTATTCACTGCAATAAAACGCAACCCACGTTACTAGAGTCCATTAGAAAAAATCTCAAAACCATCAAACCGAATCCCACAGCGAAACCCCGAATGTAATTCGCATTGAACTTCCTTGTTTCAGGACCTGACGGTGACGGACGACACGGTGCTGGAGGACCACAACGAGGATCCGTGCCTCGTGCAGATGCGACTCATCGGTGACGGAGGTAAGTTTTTACCCCTACCCCACGAACTAGCTTCGAATTCCGAGGGAACTCTGTAATTAAGCGGAGAGGGATAGTCGAATTTGTTCTATCAAACTTCCACGATGGGGTTCGATGGCCACGCTGCATTGTGGAGGTTAACGAATCACGTAGTGGAATTTTTTCATGAATGAAAGCTTTCACGAACCCAAACGGCAATTAAATTTTTATTCAAGGGTTTTGTAAATTTTGTGTTCATTGTTATCTGTAGAAAGGTTATTATTGTTCGGGTACGTGAAAATAATTTCAAAATCAAAAAGAAATTACTTAATTTACTTACAAAAAGTGTGGGTTATGAATGAGTAAAAAGACTGAGATAAAATAGGAAATTTGAAAATCAACCTTTTTATTCATAAATATACATAAACGATTCCATATCAAATATTTCAATAACATACGATACAAACTATCTGAAAATACATATACCCATACAATACAATTTGAACAAATAAAAAAGGTGCACGCTCTACATATTCTCACCCACATTCAATACCAAAATGTAACTCATACAAAGTAACAAAAGCCATCCACTTTTAAAGTTCCCCCTCGTCCAAACAGACATTGCAGAAAAATCATGTTCACGTTCGAAAGAATACTGAAAATATTTTGAAAAATCATTTCGTTACTCCATACATCACATTTTCACCTACCAAAAAACATCTACCATTTTTTTTTCCTCGCACATAAATTCACGTACATTGTATAACCGTACGATAAAAGTACCGAGCGACGATAATTTATGTGACGAAAGGGAGAGAAGCTTTATCCTCACTCACGTGCGGGCCCGTGTCACCCATGTTCTTTTCTTTTTGTTTCGCAGTCGTCGAGAGCATCATGCGGGGCGAGAACGTGGGTATGACGCCGAGGAGGTCGAGGTCGTCGACTGGACTGACGCACGCCCTGGTCATGGTGAGTTGGAATTCCTTCGTCTGTTCCTTTCGCGTCTTTGACATTTTTCATTATTTCGTTCTGTGAGCGCAAAAACGTTGTCGAGGAAGCTGAAATTGACCGGTTAATTTTTGAAATTACAAAAATGATTGGAAATTGATATTTAATTTGAAATATTATTTAATATTGAAACAGTGAGTTTTTAATTAAAATTGTTTTCTCGATCGAACATTTATTGCGTATATTTTCCCATATTTACAATTTTCCTTTTGCAAACGGACGCAATATTAAAACGTTTGAACTTTTTTTCGCAATTTTTGTTTTCAAATAAAATTTATTCACATCAATTAAAATTTACAGCGTTCGATAACCAATCAAATCCGCAAAAGTTCTTCACATACGCGCTTGTACAAGCACTTCACTACATTACTTTCGAAATTAAACGCCGTCAATTTGCTTTTTACGTGATTTAAATTTTTCCTCCCCACCTTATCACTCCATCCTTTCTTTTTGCACTCTGTCGACGTTATCACGCGTTCGCGTAGGCGCTCAATCGAGCGATAACCTCGTCGCGATAAAAGCCGGGAAAAGCAAGAGAGAGAAAAAAGTCGAGTCACGAGCTGGTAGAAATTAAAGCGCGTTTGTGCTTTGTACATAGTCAAAAGAAAGGTAGGGAGAGTAATGCTCGTCTGTGTGCGCGCGCGCGTGTGTAAGCTGGAGAAGAAAAATGACTGGGAATACACATTTGTAGGCTGTCAGTCAGCGCGACAATTTTTTTTTCTCCTTATCGAGACAAACGCGCGAAGCGAAAGCTTATCCTCTTTAATAACGAAGGAAGATGTTGATTGGTTATCGATTTTCGCGTTTGTTTGGCCCCGTTAATTGAATGTAAAGGTCTTTGTGAAGGAGTAGAAATAAGAATAAAGAAACAGCTGATGTGTATAGTCGTGGTGGTTATACATCTAATTAAGGTTGATGATTTAGACCTGAAAAATAGAAGACTATATACGTTACATTGTTTCTTTTATTCTCATTTCAATCGCATTAATAACTTAAACCTTCAAAGGTAAGTCGTATAAATTATATATTTTAATCTTAATATCATCTAATTACATAGAAATTCTCGCAAAATGGACTTATGAAAAAATGTTTCTCAAAAACAAACAAAAATACAAAAAGATTACTGGCAAATCCGATCCCAAAATGGGATCCAACAGGCTTTCACAAGGTTTTCCCGTAAAAAGGTCCAACGAAAAAAATGTCCCAACTAAAAAACAAAAAAGCCCTCACGTTTCCATCACTCCGGATAATCTTTCAGTCATTAGTTTCCCGCGTGCTGTCGTTGCGGTGAATTTGCACGTGTGTGCAAAAACGCGCACGCGATTGAAAAGTAGTCCGTGACCAATAATTCGTCTCCCGCCCGTCGGCTGTTGAAAATGCGAGAGCGCATTTGCATTCACGGGCCATTTCGCCTCTCCACGCACTCCGGCTGATGTAATCGATCAATTACGCGCCTTTTCGTTTTTTTTCAGTGCGAAACGTATGTGGGAGGTGGGATTACTCGGAAAGGGTGATTCGATTTAGTACGAGAGCATAATGCTAATGTGGGTTTCGAATTTGTTTGTCAGTGGAATGTAACTGTTTGTGAAGAGATTTGGTATTGTTTATTTGAAAGGTAGGCAGAATTATGATATCCGTTTATGACGATCTACTTGTCAGTTAGACAACTGAAATAGAGAGTTAAACAATTTGGATTACTTTTTGTGCTAATGGAAAGAAAGTTTATAGTGTGACCCACAAAGGAATCATTATTCATAGTACAGAAACAATTGTGACATAATAGTGCCCAAATGTAATGTAATACATGTCAATCCTTGGTACCACTTTTTAACTATTTTTTGGAAATTAGTACGAGATAACTATTTCTTGTACGTAAAAAATTGTTATTGCATCTTGCAATATTTTCTCTTGACCTATTCTTGTTATTACGATTCGATTTCTTTTTCCTGTGATATCAACTTCATTTACAAGTACATTCTTCACACCTGTAACAATTCCCTCACATTTCCACAACGAAGACAATTCACACTTGCAAAATAGCAACCTCTAGGACGAAAAAAAAACCCTCCGGCCAACCTCTCATCTACGCCAAATTAATTAATTTCCAGTCGGTCGAAGTTTCAATTACAAAAGTCAATCAATTTATTACACGGGCATCTCTCTTCCTCTCCTCTGCACGCAAAGGAAGAGAGAGGGCAAAAAAGTCTGGGATTTAATTTGCTTTGGTAACTACTTTTCGCTCGCGTAGCCGAAACTTTTGCGCGAGCGAGCCGCGAAACTGAATCAAGGCGCAAATATAAAAGGCGGGCGAGAGTATGCGCGGATGGGCGGAAACTTTTGCACGGCGCGCCGGGAAAGCGAAGGGTATGGAGAGAAAAAGAGAGAGAGAGAGGAAGAAAAAAAGACGGAGATGGATCTGATTGGATTGGAGTTTTTGTTTAGGGGGAAGGAGGAAATGTCTGGTGGAGGTTATGCGTTGCAAAGTATAGTTTTGAATAATTGTAAATCGTGTTTATTTGATGAGGTATGATCGTGGTATGCAAAGATGTGTTAAAGTTATAGAAGCAACTAGATTTAATTAATTTATTTAAAATGCAATTTTTTCCGTTACTTAGTTCACATAAAGCTACTCACTATATAATTGTTATAAAAAAGATCTATTTCCTAGATGATGAGAATTTCAGAAGGATTATAACGAGATGTATACATGAACGTATACTTTCAACTAGCAGTAATAATCTTGCACTTGTTAACAAATTGCGTGTTCGTTTGCATAATTCCTCAAAAACAACCGTAAAAGAAACTTCCACGTCAAAGATCCAGCATTCACATTCAAAACCCTCAAACAGCTCATTAACCGCTCGCTCACAATCCAAACAACTTGACAGACCAAACTTACGGGCAAAGAGCGATAAAACCCACTCGGAAAGAAAAAGTCATTCGTCTCACGCGTCCGCTGTCGGCGGCGGCGCTATAGCCAAACGGGAGCTTCCCTTTAATGCGGCAATCAATATGAAGTTGCCGCTCGCGCGCGCGCGTCGTCGTCGTCGTCGGATCCCCTCCCGAGATGGATTCCGTTGCTAACTCTCGGAGGCCAGCCTGATGCTCTTCTCGACTTTTCGCGTGTATTCCATTTTAAGTGGATGTGCCGTCGCTGCCGCCTCGCGTGGGTAATCGAGTTTTTTTTTTAAGAAATTTTTTACATGGTGGATGATGGATGGGAGGATGTTTTGTAGGTAGTGCAGGGGACGTTAGGTTGTTTGGTTGGTAGTAGGTGTTAGGGAGAAAGTGAAAACTGGTTGGGAACTGGTTAGAAACTTGTTTGATGTATTTGTAAGATGAGTATAAATTATCTGGAAGAGAATTGGTTGGAAATGTAAATTATTTAGAGTACAATTTGAACAAGCTTTTGATTGTTTTTTTAGTATAAAAATAGTTAGACCGTATCTCTGATGAAAAGCAAATATTGTTCTAGCCATTTTCTCATTATTATTTTATTTAGATGGTTTATAAATTCAAGCTATAAATAGGATACAGTAAAACTTGGCAACAACATTAAAATTTTAGACAATCAGCGATAATGCGATCAAAATTAATACTTACAAAACAAACCTTTTAGTTCTAATGATAAAATTCTCGATGTTTATCCCAAAATAACCAGTACTCAACATAACTTCATCCTCTTGTCTCCATCTCTCCAAACCTCTCCTTCTCTCAATGAATCACGCGAATCAGCGACTCTCTGTCGTCACGACGAATTTCCGGCCAGGTTCTGTCTCTCTCTCTCTTTCTCTCTCCTGCAGAAGTGGAGATGAGTCGAATTCTTATTTCGAGGCGGGAAAATTTCGAAGCGGGTTAATTAGCCAAGTTTCCGCTGCATCCGTTCTGTATAATTACCGCAAGGCGTAAAAAGGGGCTGAATTATACGCGTGGGCGGAGAATGTGTTTGTCGCCATGACGGTTATGGTGTATATTGCCACCGGAAAGGCAGGATTAAGATGGCCGGATTATTGTGGAAGCTTGTGGATTAAGATTTTTTTTTGAGGATAAGCGGGGGTTTGTGTTTGTAAGTGAGAAAAGGGATTAAATATGTTTCTTTGTTTCGTAAAATTAAAAAATACTTTGATCGTTTAGAAATTGCGCTTTTAGTGATAAAAATAGTGGCTAGCGACATTTTGTCAAGTCAATTTTTTTATGTAAAATTAGAACATTGAAATTGAAGTTTGATAAAAATGTTATCAAATAAAACTTTCTTGATAAACATCTCAACTGATAATCATAGTAAATCGCGATTCTTCTATATTACACAAGTACAAAAGAATTGTTTTCCTATGCTATTCCACATCGTAAAGCTATTCAAAATTCCCAAACCCTAATGTTCAAATTTCCATCGTCATCGCAAACTACTTTATACTCAAACTCAACCAAGGCAAACTCGAAAATCTTCAAGAAAAGCATCTCCGCCACGAAGACAAACAACAACCGCAGCGTAGTAGAACTTGCAAAACCACTTTTGCGAAGAAAAGTCGTTTACATAACGCGTAATGCTATATACCAGGCGCTCATTTCAAAAACACGCTTGATTTTCAAAACGAAACGTCGCGGAGAACTGACGTAAGATCGTCTTGGATTACCGCCGGATCGTATTCTGTCTCTCACTCTCAAGCGAGAATCCTGCCGATTGACCGAGGTCACGAAAGAAAGTAATTCCCCAGTCTCTTTCTCTCCTGGCCCGCGGGGGATAATCCGCTCGAGATATCGCGCTGACGCAACCGAGGAATTCGATGTTTCCAGACGGACGCGGAAGGGTTTTTACGACGTCGGCGTGATTTCTGGTTAAAGGGATGTAGGAAGATGGAAATTTTAGCGGACCAAACATGGGCTTGTTTTGGTCTGCTTTCAATTAGAGGATGGGAATACCCTACTATGTTTCAATATGAGTTTTGAACTATTTGTCAGAAAATTCTGGCAAATTATTTTTCGGGCTAGGAATTGTTGAAGTTTGTTTACTGCTGTATGGATTCTGTAGAATTCTTTTGAAAATGCTTGATTATAATTTTGAGATTATTTTAAAGTTTAAAAATATTAATTATAATTTAAATTACGAAAAGCTTTATAATCAACATCAAAAGCTTTGCATTGAAAGTTCGTGAAATTCGACAGCAGCGCTGAGCGAATCCAATCTAACTCCATTAAAAATTCATTATAACTTGGTAAACATCGTCGCTAGAACAACAAACCCTGGAATTTTTTAATCCACTCCCTGTCTCCGGCTCGATATTAAAATTCGAACCTCTCGCAGTAAAAACAAAACGACAACGAGCTTTAATTAAAACCTAAACAGATTCTCCGAGCTGCGAGAAACTCGACGATTGACTAAGGTCACGAGAGAAAGCGATTCCCGGGCCCCCTACCACCGGATAATCCCGGGGCGCGGCTTGGAAAAAAGGGATAAGATGATTTATCGGGACCGGAATTTTTCGACGACGTAATTTACCGCGACACACGTGCGTGTGTGTGTGTTCTAATGGTGTTTTCGAGTCGGCGACGAGATTTTTTGGCTTAAAAAGCCAGGAAACGATGTGCTTGGAATGACTTTTTTTATGCGCCTATGTTTGATGGTTTTATAGGCTAAACATTTGGATGTGCGTTAGTTGAATTATGACACTTTTGTGGTTGGGAATGCTGTATATGATGCATTATTTTCTTGTGAATATGGTAGACAGCTATAGTTGAAATCAAATACTTGAAATAGTTATATGCTAAAAATACAGATGAATCGTATATTCTAACGATTATATTTTAAAAATATTGGTTTATTGTAAACTAAAGCTGAAAATTCTATACAAAAAGAATGAGAAGAATGTAGTTCCATTTTCTATAGAAAAGCTGTTTTAATGAAAATACCAGCTGTTTCAACAGAATGAAATAAAATCACGCTTTAAAGTAGAACTAAGAATTTAATAATAAAACTTGATTACACTTTACTGCACAATATATAATCTGGATAATGAAGAAGACGAAATCAACTTGATTCTATAAAATATGAAGACTTTACAGTGCAAATGTTTCATTAAAGTTAATTACAACCTTAATTAAAGAGACTGTGTCGAAAACTTCACAAAGTAACTAATTACAAGAACAACAAAGCAACTCAAAAGTTTATAAAACATTAGTAACTCAACTATAGCATCAAGTATCTCGTAAAAAAACAAAAAAAAGTTCAATATAAAACATCTTATTAGAAATAAGAATAAATGATATCGATGGAACCAAATAATGCGTACAATCGTTTTACGCAGCATGAGCACAACAACCTCTAAATATGTACCTATATACATCGTTTATTTACGAGCAGGGTCAACGACATGAACCACACTAAAAGAGTACCGAAACAATAAGAGCGAATGAATAACCCCAAGGAAAACTCCGAGGGAAATAACATCTCCATCAGCCATATAATTTCTGCGAGATAAAGAAATCCATCTTTCCCCCCTTCCGTCTACGATTGATAAACCCGCAGACAATGGGCCATCCCTCACTTTCTCCCCCCCCCCTTGTACGAAACACGAGTATTATACGAACTTGGAACTTTCGGCGGGAGGCTTACGCGAGCGGGAGAGAGAGAGTTTGGCGAAGTTCGGTAGAGGGATTAACCTGCAACTACTAGCCCGTAATGGAACTTAGTTAGTTCCTCACTGTCACTCGCTTTTGGCACGTTATGCCTCTGCTGTGCATTGTGAATCATTTCGCCCTGGTAAGAGACTCTCATATTAAAGTTCGGATTAGGTGAGACCGAAGCTTCTGTGTGCTATTCTTCCTCTTCTTAGACATCTTTATGGGATTTTCGTGTTGTTTTTTTTTTCGTTCGTTGATTTGGAATGAATATTACATGGGGTGTGGGTATGTTTTACTTCAGCTGAAGATGGATTCTTCTTTGAAAGTTAATAGATTCTGAATTTTTGTACGGGATTATTTACATGGATTCATGCTTCTCTGGTATTATTCATTCTTTATTGACATTTTTACGAGTTTTTCATGTTTTTGACTAGATTTAGGGTGAATAAGTATGTCGCTTGAATAAAGATTTGACTTTACTTCTAAATATATACCTTTGTCAAAGTTAATTTATAATTAACCTTCATAAATATATGTTTCACGAAAGTTTCAATACTTTGGTACTATATTTATCAGGAGTACATAGATAATTAAAAAGTCATTATTACACAGCGGTTTACACTCGAAAACATTTACCAAACATTACGTAAACTTTTTTGCCAACTTCGAAACATGAAAATCACTGCAAACTCCGTAACTCTGTCATAGCCCGCGATCATCTGAAGATAATCTCTCTCGCTGTTTCCCCTGCAGCTTCGCTTTTCTCTTTCCACGGGTTGGAACATTCCGGCTCGAATGGCTTTCGTGGGCTTCCGCTTCAAGAGCTCCGCTTTCCCTCTCTCTTCCATTGTACGCGTCTTCTCTCCTCTTACCCCGAATTTTGCAAATTAACTGCCGTTATAACGAATCGAGGCGCATTAAAGTCTTAAGCGTGAGATTCTTTCCCTACTGCGCGCGATCGAGCGCGATGGAAAGGATTCCCGCGGATTTGTAGTCTCGTTTCGGGATTGTTAATGAGGACGGATTAATCGAGTTTTTGTCGCGACAGATCGGATTACAAGACGGGACAGAGCCAGATGTATCGGCGCAAATGTATTAAATGAAGTTTCAAGGAATTATGCGAGATCTATAGACTTGATGTTTAGATCATTCCATCGCCATAAAAAGCTAATTTTATGCATAGTGAAGTATTTGAAAAAGTTCTTATTTTTATTATTGGATCTAAATTATATGTTACCAGCTCGTTTCAACGTGTACTTAAACTACACTAAAAAATTAAAACGTCTACCTCATCATGCAGATTGAATAGTCTCAAAGAAATCTTCATAAAAGATCAAAATTCGTGTAACAAACCTAAATCAAACCTATTTATACCTAGAGTACTACCTCAGTTTCCCTTCATCTTCTCTAAACGAACTCAACCTCTATTTACCTCGAAAACTGAATTGCACGAATGCCCGACAATGCTAGAACCAACCAGGCTGGCTCTCTCCATTAATACTACGCCAACTTGGAAACTCATTATGCGACGTCCCAAAGTATTCGCTTCCGAGGAATCGCAGGCGGCGCACTTATGCTCTCCCCTCCTCTCACAATTATCATCGCCCGAGGCAACATCTTCCTCTTTCCTACCCCCCTCTTTCTCTCCAGAAAAATCCCCGCTGAAAAGAAACGCATTGAAGCCACCCCTCCGCTCGAAAGTAAAACACGGCGCGTCGCGTAAACACCGAGGAGAGCGCGCACTCGAGATAAAGCACAGCGGCGGCTGCAGCGGGGGCGGGTGTACACAGAGAAACCGAAAGCTACGTGTCTGGGCGGCCTCCCGACACGCGCACAAAGACACACGAGCACGCGCGCGCGCGTGCAGGCTAACCCGGCCAGCAGCGTGGCGCGCGCCGGGGGTGTGGCGGGCGCGCCAACGCGCGCGCGACCCCGCGAGAATCAATACAGCTGCTGCTGCTGCTGCCGAGCTGTAGCGCCACCGCCGCCACGCCCGGTGAGAGAGCAGTGGGTAAAGCTGAAAAGAGACGAGAGAGAGAAGGTCCAACTCTTTTGGGGATGCTGGATGAGGGTTGATGCCCTATTTAGAGGAGACGATGACCGGTTTGAGAACGGTTCAAGTGGCAAGAGGGGTGGATGATCTGAATTTTTGAAACGCTGCTGGAGGGTGTTGTTTATGGTGTAGGGTGCCAGAGGACTACTGACTTGCCTGACTAGAATGCCAAATGAGGTGGGTGGCTTTGGGGGTAAAGCCGATGTGTCATCGAGTTGTTCAAGTGACATATTGATCATTGATGGTCTCGGAGGAGAAGAAGTTGGCGTATTATGGTTCCACCTGGATAGATGTGGGATGAGTCGTGAAAATATAGATCACATTTAGATCTGCTGGAAAGTTTCCAAATGAAACGAAACTCAAGGTTTCACAAGTTATAAAGAAGATACTATGTCTTCCTCTGCTGATAAATGGAGCTGTTAATTACTGTTGACGTTGAAAGTTTCAAAGCTCATGTAAATTCATTGATTCTCCGACGCATTTTGAAATACTAAAAAAAAGACTGGTTCGTTATCTTCACCAGTAACAGCCGCAGAATCCCATTCGATATGCTTCCCCAACATCTGCATAATATCTTTATTAAATCACTTCCCAGCTTCGGCTTCTCGCGCGATAAATACGAGAGACTATCTCGATCTCTCAAACTCCATCTCGTTCCCTTGTCTACTTTCTCTTTCTCCCTCTTCTTCCTCGTCAGTTTTCTTCTCCCCGTTTCCTTATCTCCCATCCCCCCTCTCCCTCTCTCTTTTAATGCTGCTGACACGCGCACATGCCGCGAATCGCTTCCAACTCCTTTCCTCCCTCGTTCGCTCGCTCGCGTGTTTACACCGTGTGTGCGTGCGCGAGTCGTCTTTGGGCATTCTTCCCTAGCTCCCCCTTCTATTCCTGACACTCGCTAAAGAGCAACGCGGGTTAGCAAGCACGCGGAAAAGAGGATGGCGTGATGCCGTGACGCATGCGAATCTCATATTCCGTTTCTGCCGGTTCGCCCCATGTAGATTACTTGTTCGCAAGGGCTGTAGGGGGGATGAAATGTCGACAAAAATGATGCGTTATTTGCTAGATATGGGTCCCGGCTCTATATTCGGTATAAATTAATGTTATATTTATCTTGTATTACGTTTTCCTACGCGAACCTTATCAGGTACAGGTATAGAGTGAAGCAGGATCGTAGGACATCGTGCTATAATATCCTATTATATATCATAAATACGATTGTCAAAGGGGGAAACTCCATTACCCGCAAGTTCCACGATGTTGACCATAACAACGCGCATGTCAATCAAGACAATCATCTCCAAAATCAAATCATAGCCGAGTCACTGCCGCAACATCCTCTTTCCTCCCTCCCCCCTCACCCAGTGTCATTCAGCGCAACTCCCGCGTTATCGCTTTTACGTAACGGCTGACTGGCCACACATCGTAAGAACGAGCGGACACACAGCGAGAGACAGACACCGACAAGAGCGAGAGAGAAGAGAGAGAGAAACAAACGAGCTGCGGGAATCCCGGAACACAGTGTTGCCTCGCGTTTGAAATCGATAACCAACCGCGTTGGCTGGCTGTCTGTACTATGCTGCCTGCCGGCGCTGGAGCTCGTTCCCTCGCTCGCTCGCTTGCGCGCGCGCGTGTGCACCCGTCGATAATAATTAGAGGAGCAGCAGGTTGAAACCCTGCACCCGACTGCTGCTACGCCACTGCTAGGGGGCGGGAGAAGCTCGAGCGAGAGGGAAAAAAGAATTTCCGAGAAATTCCATGCTGCACAGAGCGAGAGAGGGGTTGCAGAACTCGCAACCCCACCGCTCACTGCTGGCGAGGTTATTGCAGCGAAGGAGGCAAAGAGGGGGCGAATCTAGAAGGGTGAAATTGCGCGACCGGAGGGATGCGGAAAGAGAGCCGGGAGTGTTGCACGAACGTGAGTCGGCCTTGTAAATGGGATGAAATAGCTCGCTAGATCCGCGAGCAGCGGAATGGATGTATGCACAACGATGCGGGCGCGGAGCGAGCAGCAGCAGCACCACCACCACCCCAAGCTCGAGCACCTAAATATACACATCAGTTCGACGCTCGTGTTCCTATATGTCAGCGTTTATTTTGCATTCGGATGGACGGTGTATGTACGGTTGTTGCGCTAATACACATCTACCGTGGGTTTGATGTTTTTCATGACGATTTTCGAGCATGATTCTCTGGCGACCTAGATCCATTGACCGTATTTTCATCAGGAACAAGAGGTTTCAATTTTTATTGTAAGATTTGTTTAAGGTTTTCCATTAGGTTTGGATAGGTACCTGATTAAGGTATGCACTTTATACCTGATGAATACCTAGATTAGAGAATGATCTTGTTAATACCGAGATTAACCAAACCGGAACTCAAGTGGTCTGCTTCAAACCTATCATATTGGTTGAAAGAACCTAAACCTGCAATTACCCTGGGCTACTGAACGTCAGCATCCCTCGAAAAAGCGCTTATTCAAAGGCCACGTCGTCGCTCGTAAAAGCTCTATCCCTCTCACTCACGCCTCAATCCACGTCCTATCCGCCCTATAGCATCGTTCGCCGACACGCCTACATATATACCTTTCTAGGTGTGTACGTACATGTGCGGGCGCGGACGAGAGGGATTTCAAGGGAGCGAGAGATTCAGGACGGCATGTAACGAGTCGCAAGCGCGCGAGGTCATTCGCCTCCCAACGAAGAGCGACGAAGACGGAGCTGCTACTCTATTCTCGCTCTCTCACATCGACAGCAGCGTCTACCCGGAAATCGGGGCGCCCGCTTTCAGGGGCGCGCGCTTGGGAGATGGGAAATCGGGGTTGACGCTCGCGCCAGGCCAATCCTCTCGCGCTACTGCTGTAGCTCTGTAGCCGCTATCTCTTGACCTTTTCCCCCCTCGTCGTCGGCGCTGTTCTGGGCTCGACTCGACCCTTATCGCGCGACGCCGCGCGACCGTAATGAATTTCTGGCTTTGGGAAGGGTGGTGCAGGGTGTTGTTATAACGATTCGAGATCGAAGCCGGGATGAAGAGGGAAAGGATGGATGTTTATTAATGGCGGAGGTATCGGAGCGTCGAGGTGATGGTGACTATCTCTGGTATTCCAAAGCCCGCGGAATGGTTGGATTAGGTTGTTTTCATCGGGAAGACGAATGTTCCGCATTTGTGATCCAGGAACTGTGAGATAATAGCCATCAGTCGGGTAGATCTCATCCTTTCTCATTTAGAATATCGGTCATGCAAAGTGGACTAAGTACAACTGTTTTTGTATCGATTGCAAAGTTCCACTGTCGTTATGCAATAATGAAATTCAGCGAAATTGATTGCTGAAACATTAATGATCAGGAAATCGTTAAAAACAATTGTTTCTGAATGTTTCAGCGCATGTACATCCATCGTTATTTTTTATTTATTCGATTCGTAATTATTCTTCGACCCTTCTGCTTAATCATGTGTCTTTAGCTCGTGCCTTGACCTTCGCCCATTCCATTTGAACTTCACACGGCGATAATTAATGTTTCACTTGTTAGTATGTATTAATCTTGTTACTCCTCCATCTGTTTCGTATGCGATGACCAAGTAAATGAAAGGAATTCGCTCTGATGGGGTTTCCAGATTGATGATCCCGCGCCAAACTAATTGTACCGAACGTCATTAATTTGGAATCGTTCTCGTGAATAATTTGAATACGTGCCATTGAACTAGAAATTTTGGTCTCGTCATCCCTAGTCGAACACAAAGTATCGCCTCATTTACCTTTTAATACCATTCATCTAATACCATTTCTATATGATCATATTCTTTCTGATACATCTATACTCATCTACAATTTTCTCCGATGATATCAACAAATTTGAATTTCGTGACTTTTCCAAAAATACCAACATCTCTTAAAAAAGAGCTTTAACGACACGCTTCCAAATTCACTTTCTCCACGACACCAGCCGAATAAAAAAAAAATCAAATCGAAACCTGACCCAATTGCCAAAACCCGATGCCACCGCTCGGGTAATCCTCCTCCACCCCCCGAACAAACTTATACACTCGCGCTTCAGCCACCCAGATACACGCGCGCTAAGCGATACCCATGCCCAAACTCCCGTCATCGAATAAACTTGGAGCGAGCGAAATCGAATTTCCGCCAGAGCGTGCGGATCGATCGAATTCCACGTTCCCCCCTACCTCCGGAAAATCAAAGCTCGCTCTCGCGCGTGCCTTTATTCGCGGAAGTTCGCTTGCGAAACTTTGACGCTCTGTCCAAAGTTTCGAGCGGACGGGCGGCTCATCCTCTCTCTCTCTCTCTGTGAGGGAGTTTGCGCAGTTTCAGAGAGTCGTTTTGCACAGTCGTGTGTGACTTTCGCCGGTGTAGTAGTGGTATTATGATTTCGTTTGCGCGCTCGTGCTTGTTTAGCGAATTGTTTTATTGCCAGTGGAATTGCCGGGGTGTTTTAGGGATGGAGAACGAGAAGTGCGTTCTGAAAAATTTTATTAGCTCGAGAATGGGGGAAGTTTTGTTAGTGGCGTTTGTTGAAGTGGGTGGATGTTTTTTGTTGCGAGGGTTCGGGGAAGCGGAGCTGAAATTTTAATAACGGACAAAAAGGATTTTATACATAATGTTTTATGAAATTCAGAGGAATTCCTGGAAAATTCTGGAAGCTTTAATTTTATAGATTGTGTGCACACATCCTATGGAAGAATTTAATTTTAAATTCTGCGGAAAGTACACGTTAATTTTGCGAATATTTGTAATGAAAATTCTCTGAAAAATGTACGTTAGGTAAATATGACGATATTTTCTTATCGTAAATTTGAAATAAATAATTGTTACATGCCATAACCAGATATTCAACACATCTTTAACGTTGAACTCTTTCCATTATAAAAACAAACCTCAAATAAACCAACCAACGACATAATCCACTTTCATATAAAAAAACAATCAAGCCAATTCATCCCCTCAAACAAACACAAAATCATCATCCACGGCAGATCCAATTAACCCTCTCACTCTGCTTGTCCAGCGTGAAAAATCCCATTTCCACGTCTCTCTCTCTCTCTCTCTCTCCCTCTCACTGGAATTCTTCGCCGCGCGCGATCGATGCACGCGGGTAGTACGTGATGCTCGAGCGTGGCCTTATTAAATTTATCGGCCGCGGCCCGTCCCTGATCTTCATTCGATTTCGCTTTATCGCGCGAGCGGAGGCCTTGCGCGTCTGTGCGTGCGTACGTTTCTAATGACGGTGGATTTGGCGCCGGGAAATTGAGGTTTTGGTGGTTGACGAAGGTGAAAGGGTCGAGGGAATGTAGTTCTGAATGTAAATGAAAGGGAAGGTATGTTATTTATTAATGAGAAATTATTCTGGATGATTTGAATTTGGATTTAGGTTTAATTCATGCGTCTGCAGTAGATAACGTTCAATGTGGCAAGACAATACATAGAGTTTTGTTTATATACAGTAGAGTGTATCTTATAACAGCGTTCAATAATTAAATGAATGTTAATTAGCAAACAATGCCCGATCCACTAGTGTTCGTTGTAACAAGATTCTTTTCATACATTAATTAACATCACTTTTCATGCAAAAAGAAGTATATGCGTGAAGATGAAAAATGAATGATTATGCTCTTACACTTTAGAATTAAAGAAGCATATTCTTTATGTGGAAGACTAAAGATAGATACACTCTTTTAAGATAGTGTACTGTCATAATTTCCTTACTGTTTTTACGTTTAATGAAGATTGAACAGTGATTGAATATTGACATACCGCATATTCCAAGCAATTAAGACCATTTAAGACCTCTAAACCCTCCTTTCGACATAAAAATTGACCGACCGTTTTCAATATTTCATTTATTAACTCTTCAATATCGAAAACCCCTGTAGCCGCCCTCCAACTCTCAAAACCTGCAAAATTCAGAGCTTAATAATTCCCGAAAGCGCAAGCATCGATAAGCCCTCGTAAAAACTCCAAAACCCGTCGCGCGCCCCATAAATCTCGACCTCCCCCTCCACCACCACCACCACCACCCTTTTAATCGCATTCCGCAATACCGTCGGCGACCGTCAATAAAATATCGGGAGCTTGCGTCTGGCCGGCTCTCGGGAAATTCAATCGTCGGCCGCGTAAATGTGTAACCTCGAGACCCGAGTGGAGAGCGAGGGAGAGACAGGAAAAGAAAAAAAGGAAATAGAAGAGAGCACGTACGCGCGAGCGCGTATCGATTGCCGATAAATTCTGATGGGACGTCGTCGTAGTCTCGGGGAGACACTTTTTCTACGCGGATTTGCGACAAGTAAATAATGCGAGCGACGCCGGGACGCGAGGAATGGGAACGCGGATGGATGGGCTTTTGTCGTTGTCAGGAGGGAAGGGAGGCGGGATGGAGGGTTATTTCTTTATTCGCGGTCGTCCGGGTTTTATTGGGCCGGCTTTGAATAGGAATTTCGTTACTTTGTCTCGGACGAGTGTAGTAAAGTCGTTGCTATTTTCAGATTAAGTATATTATGGAATTTTCTGTGGATAGTGTATAAGAGAAATGTTGTCTGTCTTGAACAATCAGATAAAACAATTGCAAACAAGTTAAAAAGTTTATGTTTTTTCTAAGTCGAATACAATTTAACAAGATTGTGCTTCGATCGCGTAAATTTTCATCGTTACGAGCTTTCACGATGCTAATTGCGATATATTATATTTCTCTACGATTCGCTTGCACAAATAACTACTTTCCCATCATTATTCTAAATTATTTATCAAATTAGATATTTTACTCGTGCCAGTAGCTAACGAGTAAAGCTGATTAGATTCCATTCCCGGCGTATCAACAATAATCAGTACAAATTTATGTCATTGCAAGGAGAAACTTCTCGTAAAACGACTTACATAAAATTTACCGTAACTCGTAATTACAAAATATAGCGTATTCCCATCTACGGGATTTTCGCAGCATAGCACAATCTACATATTCACAACCGTATACCGGCCAACTTCTTCGGAAAACCCGTCGTGGCATTCGCAACATCCATATAAACGAAATAATTCACGGCGAATCTCTCGAAGACGCAGCGGTGGAGCGGTAGCCGTTCCCACAGGACTCACCGGAGTAGAAAATAACTCGCGGCTTTTTCTCTCTCTCTTCCTCTCGACGGGCGAAAAGCGAGAGGAGCGTCGTCACGCGAGCGCGATAATGCCGCGGGCGCTGATGCGAGACCGATGTAAATACGGGAGGAGCCGGGGCTCTCGCCTGTCTTCCGTGACGTAATGCATTGCCGCGCAGTAGTGGGACATTGTAGGTTATAGTTTTCATGGTTTTTGGGTTAAAGGTTTGTCAAGTTCTTTTTTATCAGGTTTCGTATAATTTTGAATCAAATTTTACTGTCGTATTTTAAATTGAGACAAAAAATTCAAGCATTAACTGTAAGCAAACCTTAAGAAATAGGTTTAGGTGTAATGGAGTAGGTTCAGGTATTTTTAGGACATTTGTTGTCTTTTATTAATTTTTAGTAAATATGTAGTAAATTTTTATAGTTGTTTATACATGTTTCATTCGTAAGAAAAATAGAAATTTAAGAAAAATACAAATAATTAAATAACCTAACATTTCTAGGTCCGATCACAAACAACATTCTACGCAATGTGTTCCTACAAAACATTCTAGAAAAAACAATTCATACCTCTATTTATTTTTCGTGCATCGCGTAAACAAAACTGAAAAGTGCTTCCTTTACCGATCGACGTGAATTTTCCTCGTAAAACATGAAAACCCTTCCAGCCCTTCCTATAACAAACTAACAAACCCTTTCGAAAATCAATCACCCCGACCTCAAAACTTTTTCTCTCCCTCTCTCTCCAAAAAACAAGTATACAACAACCAACTCACCACAAAAAAAAAAAAAAATTCGCACGCGAAAAAACACGCTCTCCCTCGGCCTCACCGTACACCTACACACGTACACACACGTATAATAAACGCACGCGCGATTGCTGCAGCGGCAGCAGCAGCAGCATCAGCATCATCCCATCCCACTCTTTCTCTCTCTCTCCCTCTCCCGCAGTAGTAAAAGTCGCGGAAACTATCTCGCCGCCAGACGCTTTGCGCACGCGAACATTCGCGTACATATACACACACATGTATCCACGCATACAACACATGCACGTGCGCACACACACACTCAACCCTCTCCTCTCTCGGCGCGCGCTCGCGTCTCGCCGGGGAATCGCTGCGGGGGCAGCGGGTGAGAGAGAGCTTTGGTGGGGATGACTCGCCGGTGCGCGGGCAGACGAAGAGAGCGAGTGAGGGAGAGAGAGAGAGAAAGAGAGTAGGAAGCCGGGGATCGCTGGCGAGGGCTCGCCGCGCCAGTAGACGGCAGCACTGCGCCCAGCGCGCATCTCACTCTCGCCGCGGCGTCTCGTGCGTGCCTGCTCTCTGCCACCACCCCCCTCCTCCTCCCCCCCGGGTGCCGTCTTATCTGCTCTCTCTCGTGCAAAAAACTAGGGAGCGAGCGAGCGGGAGCAAGTGCGCGCGATATATTATATATGCGCGTGTGTGTATAGGTATATATGCGTGCGTGTGCACAAGTGGATAGATAGATAGATACACAGGAAGAGGATACGCGCCAGGTGCCTACCTGCACGTACATAGGCTGTGCAAAAAAGATAAGTAGTGACACATAGTGCGCGAAGACGAAGCAGCAGTGGAGGAGAGGATCATCGTCGTCGTCGTCGTTATCGAAGACAAAGGGCAGAAGGCAGTAGAAGAGAGTGAGTGTGACGCGTCACTTCCGGCCGCTCACCGACGTGCAGTGCGTCCCGGGGGCGGCTGAGCCATCGATTCTCCTCTCTCTTCTCTCTCTCGAAAAAAGCGAGAGATCGCGAGTGCGCGCTCTTTGCCTCTCTTTCTCTCTCTCGGCCTCTGTTGCCAACTGGGTGTGTATAACCGGTGTGTGCGCGCGCGTTATCATCGAAGGTCGCACCGCCGCCGTCGTCTCGGTTTTTCAGTCCAGCCCTCTTTCCCCCACTCCCTTCCCAGCCTGCTGCTGACGGACAAAGAGTGTCATGGAGACAAGCAGTGAAAGTGCGGTGTATATGTTGTATCGCTGAGAAGAGATAAAAAAAAAACAAGTGGTGACGATGATTTGATGCCTGTGGATGGATGGATAATCGGCTGCGCCACTGCCGTTGCCGCCGCTACGACGCCATCGATTCGCCAGCCGCCACCGACGCCGAGTAAGGGGACGCTCCTTTCGTATTCATATATATTCGCGAGCTGCTGCTGCTGTAGCTGTAGCTGTAGATGTATAGCCTCGTATGGGAGAAAGAGAAATTCGCGGTACGGGGAGTTGGAGATGAGAAATGTCGTGTCGGGAATGAGTGGGGGGGGGGGAAGTTTTTTAGTTGTTGGGGCTGGAAGATTGTTGGGTGCTGGGTGCAAAAATATCCCTGGTTCAGGAGGTTGTTGGATGGAGTAAGGATGTAACACGAAAATTTGCTGGGTGTGACAATTATGTTATAGGAAATAGTCAAAGTTTGTTATTAGAATATATAAAGAAAACTATAGAAAGCCACTACGAATTACAATGTTTGCAGATGTGGCAATTATCTTGTTATAAGCTCGCCATGTATAACGAAAGTGGAGCAAAGGATTAATTATTTCACGATGGTCGTACCAATGAAGAGATATTAGTACCCGGTTGCATGTTAATGCAGTGACCTTGATAGGAGGATTTACATTAACTCGTTGGTAACAGTATCTAATTATCTCTCGGATGTGCATTATCATAGCTATATAGAATTACACTTTGAAATATGAAGATCATTGACATAATCATGGCGATGCATCTTTTGCCAATCAATTAGCTAAAATTAGAGTAACAATATCAACAACCGTCGTTTTATTTTAATTTAACGTAACGTTTTAATTGCACATTATGAACGTGACTTGAAGTTTAAGTGTGGTATACAAGGGAAGTGTTGCATATAAAAGTCACGGTAACACTGTATACGACGTATTATATACTGTTATCTTGGCTTTTATCTCAGTCGTCGTGTGAATTTTTTTAAAGTTTCAATTATATCACGCGCAAAATAAAAAGGAAAGTTATTTCCACGTTGTTAATGACGTTGTTATTTATAAGAATCGCCCTGCCAGGATAATTAAATTAGCAGGTAAATAAAGTGCAGCAATAAGTTCACCATTGAGATCGTTGATACGTTGATGCTTATTTGACTAATTAATATCTTGCGCTGCACAATAAACAATACGATATAGAAAATACCAGGAAACCGTTTCATTTACAGTCATAAATAAAAAATTTACACACACACATAAAAGTTCCGTGAATTTCTCTCCTCTCCAGTATCGCATAAATTTTGCAAGCACGGGTAAAGCGCATTATTGTATTCATGAATAATGTCGAGAAATAGCAGTTATAGATCGAATCGCGCTTTTCCACTCCGATATTCACTACACAAACAATCTATTATTCACTCGGCAACTTCCTCGCGCCAAATCTCTCTCACTTCCCAGAACCAATCCAATCCATCTCAGAAAAACTTGGCGCTCAAGGTCACGCCTGCCACGACTTCCCTCTCTCCTCTCACTCCACGGTCTTATTAAAAGCTTCTTCTTCTCCTCGCTCCATACATCTCAATTAATTCTGCATCATTTCCGGGAAAAAGCTCGGATGCTCTGAAAGTCGTGTCCTGGTTTAATTATTCCAGTTTATCCGCGATTCATTAACAATCGAAGGGTTTCGGAGAAACGCGAGCGAGTTTTCCCTGTATTATGCAGCTGGAAAGAAGGATATCTTCAGGGCTCTCGGAACTAACGAGCTTTCTCTTTCGCGAGATTCCTTCATTTTTGATGAGGCTTTATTTTAGGTCGGAAGCGTCTTTGGTATTGGCAGGTGTAATGTGGCGTGTGTAAGGAAAATAATCTTGTCGTTAAACTATATTAAATATGTATTGAACGTATTGAATCAAGATATTTATGTGATGCTAAAGTTAACTTTAGTAGTATATAGCAGCTAGATTTTATTCTCATGAATAAAAATACGAGGAATAATAAAAGTTTTAACATCCTTTCCAGTCTTACTACATACACCCTTTTCTACTTAAAGTAAAATGAATATCTTTCAATTGAGTAAATATCTGCTCCCACAACAGACTTGTTATATATAAGATTATAACAGTTGTGGTGGATTTTCATTTTGACTAAATACGTTCCTTTTTGCAATTATATATCTAGGTATTGGATTAGGTTATCTAGGTTTTCATAAAAATTAAACAATCCCATATCATCCTACTATATTATCAAACTTTATTACAGATCTTATCGCCACGCAATGAACGTTGTTGTGGTTCCATGCATATTTTCAGGTACAAACCTAAAAATACCTACACTAAAAATTTAAAAAAAAACCTATAACCTCTATGGGCCAATCTCAAACACATTAACCACTCCAATACGCGCAGTAGTTCCATTCATCACGCGGCGTTGTTTAATTCGACGCGTCGCGACCAGCGACATTGCCGAAACTCGACGAGGGTGACACCGCGATCTCTCCCACGGCGGTGGCGGTGGCGGCAGCGAGACCAATTAATCATCGCCTCCACGAATGTTTGCCTCAAACGCGTCCAGCCAGTCTAACGCGAGGGAGAGACTAGAGCTCACGTACACACATACACATGTGGCTAGATACTCCAACTCGAAGGCCCTCGGGGAATTTGCAGCCGCTTACTTCGTTACGGTTACGTAGGCTGCGTTAGGGAAATTGGCGCAAGCACTCACAAACACAGGTATAGGCACGTTCGGGTAGAAAACGGTTGTGGATAAACAAAGTGAGGAAAAATGGACGGATATATACACAGAGAAATGCATCCGGCGAGAACGTCAGTGTAATTTGAAATTGAAAATTTTTGTTTGCTCCGAGTATTATATTGTTCGTGTACCTGAGTTTCGGTTTTTTGAGAACAACCAATTTTTAGTGTTTACCTGAAGGAATATGAATAAACTATTAGTCTCAAATTTAGTGAACAACTTTACTATATAAATATCTAAAATAAGCCTCTAACCTTGAGGGAGTACTATCAGTACGCCGTGAGTCAAGTGCATGTTTTGGTCATCTCGGACTTCCTAACCTCTTTGCAATGTTGCCCAATAGGGTATACAATGATCGAGTGAGCGTGAATAATTTTTTCATTTGCTTATATTAACTCTAAAAATTGGTGAATCAACATTTGGATGTGCGCATTAGATTCATGGGATATTAAATTATACATTTCTCAAGATTTCATTAAAATATGAATACCAGTTTTCACCAAATTTCTTGATTAAAACTGTCGAAAACGTGATTTCCCATAAGACTACGTGTTAATGGCGTAAACATAAAAGTATTAA
>UXGD01001107.1:0-39799 GCA_900474315.1 Torymus auratus | reverse complement strand
ATGAGTCTGCAACAACCAATCAAAACAGTCTTATTGTGATGACAGATTTCATCCATCACTTTTTTAAGAGAGGATAATATATAATTAGTATAATATTTGATTTCAAGAAACGATCATCACAGTAAACTTTCATCTCCCCACTTGATAGAATTATACGATTGAAAATTTTCCCAATATAATGTGTGTTATAATGGTGTAACTATATGTACAAATAAATTTAGAAAATATATTTAGAACTATATTTAAAAAATATATTTGAAAGGTAAATAAAGAATGTTATCGGCTGCAAACTACGATTAGACTAAGGTAAAAGTAATAATTATTGGCCATCATGAGAGCTTAGAGTTAGATGTTATAAGAGAACACAACTGCAATCTATATAATCTAAATTATCAGAAGTGTTATAAAAAAGCACATTTCATAAGTTTATTAGCATTAATTAATTAAATAATGAGAAGTATAAATGAACTAGTAATTGGATACTTTAAAAAATAATTAATCCTAATGTGCCAAAATTTCGCTCCATAATACTTGCCACACTGTTATTTAAAATCTACAGAAAGAAAAATTTATAACTCGAATACATAGTGTTACGGATACATATCAATTATAAATACTCAAAAAGTAGAAAACAAGCGTTTATGTAAATTCATCATTATTGATTATATACATATATTTACTAAGGTTGCGATTAGTTCGAAAAAACAAGAAAAGACCGTTGCTAAGAAGTAGCGAAGTTGTTGATTTTGTCGTTGGAGTGAGTCGTTGCGTAACCTGTGATATGATTCTATCGATGGCAGAATAAATGAAACTTTGAATATGTTATTTTATGTTTATTTTTATATTTTCTAACCACCCGCCGCGAATTTCGTTTTGTGCGGAACACATAGTTTGCTAACCTATTTTTTTGTACATGTGGCCACTTTTTGGGCTGGAATTATCTTTTATCTTATTGGTACACGATTTTTGACGGTCAAGCATTAGTATACTTTCACCTTATTACCAAACAAAATTCTGCCAGGATTAATAATCGTGTGTGAAAATTAATGGTTGTACGGATTTAGATAATTACAGAGTTTTTTAACAAATGTAAAAAATATTTAATGTAAACCCATTTCTTACCCTCCATAAGTCAGTATTCCAAAACATTTAAGGATGGTATTAGAACTTATTAGGCAAATGATACAAAATTAAAACTTTTTTTCTAATCACATTTTGAGAAATTTTAGAATCACTATTTTGAACTTTGCAGGAGGATTAAGTTATACTTATAGGCCAACGAACTGTGTAATTAACTCTACCCGCAACGATTGATAGTCATATTTCATAAATACATATGTACGATTACTGAATTTTCAATAACAAACAATTTAGAAATAAATAAACGTAAGCTTTCAGAATATTGCGAAAAAGACAACATTACCCACTCGTCATCCAATAACATTAACAACTGGCCGTTAACACACTCGTCGCGGCACTTGAAAACGAGAAAAGCGAGCACATGCAAACACGGAAAAGCTGATAAAGCACGAGTCGGAGCTGGGCTTGTGCGCGAATTAAATTTAGCATATCTTTTTAGGGATTGGGAAAAAGGAGGCTGTTCTCACTCGCGTGCGCGTGCGCGCGTCGCGCAACACAACAGCGACGTCCCGTAAATTTCAGGCGCATTATCTTGCGCGGAAAAGGAGTCCGCGAGCGAGGCCGGCACTGCATACTCGGGCGTATGTGTAGCAGGCGGCAAAAGCTTTTCATTTCCGTAATATTTTAAAGTTTATCGTGTCCGGTCAACAAATTTATGCCCTCTATAAAGTTTTTTTAACTTTATGGCAAGTCAGACAAAAGTATCATAAAACATCTGCATTAAATGAGAAAGAAATTATAAATAACGCCGCCTCTATGGGTAAAATCAAAGTCTCTTTATGGCTGAAAATAAAAGTAGTGCGCGCGGCCTTCGAACATAAAAAATTTCTGAAATTAATAATATTTATTATACCGTCGTAATAAAAACGCGCAGGGGATACGAGTAAAAAAATCGTTACGTAATTTTATTAAAATAAATTTAAGCGATATAATATTTTATTTATTAATGCAAAAAAGCAGTAACACATATAGACACAGAATAACATTATCAATGTATCTTGAACCTCGTTGATTTGGTTCACGACTCAACGCATCTCCAGCGAATGAAGAAACCTCGGCAATTCCGCTGGAGAGCGCCCATTCCAGATGCACATAATTGCTGCGGCCAAAACGAAAGAGTCTCCGCACTCGTTCAGTTCGTTAATACGCCGCGTGCGCGCGAGGAGAGCGGCCGGGAGAGAAATGTAAAACAAAATCGCGGGCTTTATTAGTCGTTTTAAGTGACGGAACGAGCGAAACATTTAATAGTCGTAGCGGCTCCCGGAAATGGATTTGTTGCTAAGAGCGCGCTTCGAGAGTGTCGAAACTTGCGGAACCGGAACGAAAAGTGTGGCGGGGGTGGCTCGGGGGGGCGAGGGTGTAATACAGATCTCCATTTGAAATAAGCCTCTCTTTCTCGCTCCCTCTTGCAACCCCTCGGCCGTGAGCGCGAGAAGCCTAGCTCTCCCTCTCGCTCTCTTACTCAGCCATCGCCATAACCGTGTACCTAGTTTGTTGCGTTTGAATATTCAACGCAAGCTTTTTTTTTATTAGCCCGGTTACCCTCTCCTCTTCCTCCGCCTCCTTGCCCTCCTCCACCTCCTTGCCGACGGCCGGCGGTACATCTTTATTCATCGCCTTTTCAAAGATATAATTGAGTAATTATTTATAATATATCTAGAATATGCATGCTTCACTTCTCTTCGCTGGAATAAATTATTGCTTACTTCCCTAAACGTAACCTCTTGTTAACGTTCGGATTTCTAGCTGTGGGCAAGAGAGAGAAAGCGCCCACCCCTATCCCACTCGGGCTTTTCGACAAATTTATACCATTATATTTTTATTAATTTTCCAATCATGCATTTTCTTTTAATATTTATCAACGTTGTTTTTATTATTTATGAATAATGTAGGATGTTTTAATTTCATCGACTACGGCTAACAAATTTTAATTTTTTTTATTAATTTTTATTATTTTTACTTATTTATTAAACATTTTTATGTTAATCTTTAGAAAAATAAAGATAATAAAATGTTACAAATCACAATAGCAAATTCAAAACCCACAAGGTCGTTATATGCTCCGGACAATTCTTGCAAATCGGTATATCGCGACACTGGAGTATAGGCTATATTCCCCCCCTCCGAATTGACGCACTGTTATTTGCAAGGAAGCATCATAATTTCGCATTAAACGGCAAGATCGCAATCGGTGTAAGTAATCGATACATTAGCTGACCATTAATTACTGCGCTTATGATCTCGATATATCTGGGCGCTTGCAAGCGCGAGGCACAAACTACTTTGGAAAACCCGTCGACGGGATAGATTTACAGAGCCCACATGTACGGCTGGAATTAGTATAAGCGTGTATCCTGTTAGAATCAACTGCTCCAATAAACGCCGTCGCCGCTGCGAGCGCAACTTTAATGCACCGCCCCGAAGAAAATATATAGCTATACAGACTTTTAAGTATTTCCGTCTGAGCTCTTTTTTTGCGCGGAAAATATACTACAAATTGAATACGTGCTAACTGCTTCGGCAAAACGACTTTAATGTTTGTGTGTTTGTGAAACTAAGTAATTTTTCAGGACTTATTCAGACTACACGTGTGCCGAGTAATTACAACTTCCATGAATACTACACGTTTACGTCAAGAAAAATAAAATATCTTTGCGAGTGTAAATTCACGTCATCATTTTCTCACATAAACATTCCTCGAAAGTTACCCCGGCACTCAAGCACACGTGAAACATTTATTTCAACCTTAATAACTCTATTACTTTTCGAAATTCTAAGATTCCCATAGCGGTGGCCATACCGGTGTTCCCTGAAAAATCCCGCAACAGCGCCATTGTGAGGCTATGTTTAACGTGCCTCCGTAATTCCATCTAAAATCCGTCCATATCGTGTCTAAGCGTCGCGGGCGCAACCCTTTGAAAGCTCCGCTCTCTCGCGCTTTCTCATGTATTCTCTTACTCTCGCTCTCTTTCTCGCCTCCTTCGGCGCGAGAGTCTATTCCCTCACACTCGAACACACACACACATACGGACGCAAAGTTCTCGCGGGCGTTTTACAAGCGTTTTACACACTCTCGCGAACTATTTATCGGCTAGACGGTGGCGGAGCGCGATTTTATTACGGCGAATAATTGCAGGTTGTGCGCATCGTCCGCTTGCGCAAGTCGTATAAGTGGGACCAATCTCGCTTTTTAAGCCGCTACCGCGTATACGCCGTAAGAGAGTGGGAAGGGAGCGGGAGTGAGAGAGAGATAGGTATATATATAATAGTATGCAAGAGGGAGCGCGAATGGGCGTATTTATGTGGGAGCCTCGAGCGCGGCGTGCTGTGCGCTCGTGAAAATTCCTCCCCGTCACGTGCGCTCCCTCTCTCTCTTTTACTCCCGCGCTTTCGCCCTCTATCTCTCTTCGGCGATGCGCGCACAGCTCTCTCGCTTCTTCTTTCATCGTCACCTTCTGATTCTCACGTGCGAGCATTTGCCTCTTCTTTTTTATCCCTTTTCTGTGCGCTCCCGAGCTCCCGCGCCGCTACTGCTGCCGGTTTGTCTGTATATGTACACACCGGTAAACGCTTTGCGCGTTCGCTTGCTCGCTCGCACGGGAAAAACGAGTGTATTTCAGTGCGCGCGTTTTTCTTATTCTGTTTTAACCGCGTGCGTTATATATATTTATATACAGGTAGAGGCGGCGGTGGGAAGAGGGTGTGAGCGCGTTGAGCCGAGTACTACTGTATTTTCAGCTAAATTGAGACATCGTACGCGGCTGCCAAGTTAATTTGACGGTTTTGAAAACGCCATTTACATGTGGGGAGTCTGCGGTGTGTGCCGTTCTATTTGTGTTCACACATGGAATGGATAAACAATTCATTATCGAAGTAATGTGACGGGGTTATGGGTGTGCACGCGGGCTCTTAAAATAGACGAACGATTTCTAATTATTGTTGGAGTGGGCCTTGCCGAGAGGTGAACTATTTCAATTAGTACTTGGAATATTTTGGAGCCCAAACGTTCTATGGAATGTTCATTTTGTTTGATTTCGACATTTTCCAAAATTATTCAAGAATAAAAATTTTCATTTCAATAATATAGGTATAATTGCGTCTGTCACAGTTTAGTCTTATTCTACTGAAATTCGAATAAATTTGTCAGAGCTTTCATCTTCTTGTTATTCTTAAATATTTATAGAGTAGATAATGTTTAGAAAATAATTTGTTTAGTCATATATTAAGTACATACACTTTCAGAAAACTTTCATATAATATCTATAGATTTATATTGTGTTTCCATTTTGCATTTCCAAAAGAACACATTGTATATTTATATATATGAGGAATTTCAGAAAAATTTTCAACTTAAGGCATCCCCAAAACTGGTCAAAAATTTTTTTGAAGTTACAGTTTCTGAACGCGTTTTTTCTCCTTATGACACAAAATATACGGGAAAATCGTATATAATAATTTAAAAACATCTTTGAAATTTTTGTAAAGCTAAAATTTGTTAACCTAAGTCATTTAGCCCAGAAATGTTCTATACAAGAGTATACTCAAAGTTTCAAAAAAGTAATTTAAACTAGAAAGAAACAGCTTTCATTCTCTTTTTTGAAAATTGAAAAAGGTTAATTCCTTCAAAAGTTATAAAAGTTTGAAGTTGATCGCCGAAAAGGAATAAAAATACTCTCAAAGTTGCGCGGCTGCCGATTCCTGCGATTTGTGCTTTTTTAAATAAGTGAATAATCGCTCACTTGTGCGAATAAGTGAAAAATAATCTACTAATATTTTATAAGTACTCCATGATCGAAATAGCGAAATAAAACTGTCACTGCGTCATATGTGAACATTTACTTAATGATTTGTCGATTCTTATAGGCACGTCTGCTACTCAAAAGAGTCTTATTTTACTTCTTGTATCTGTAAGCGACTTTTCTCTTATTCATTGTTACATAGAGTAACAAGATTACTATCCACTAAAAAGGATTTAAGAAAACAAAAGAAAAAACTAATTATACTCAGGCCTTGCTCCGATTTCATTAAATACTTAAATGCGCCATAAAATCGTCTTAACGTCCCTTCCACACATACATACACATACGCGCAGCTATTTCAAATATGTTCGAAAATTCCAGGCTGACGGAATCGTCGTATAAATCGAGATCCCCGCTCGCACAATGCTCAAGAAATCAGCAAGCAATGCGGCATTCCCTCGCGGCTCCACTTCCTACAAGCAGCAGCAGCAGCAGCAGAAGAAGGCGAAGAGGAGAAACGATTGAAGGAGCCCCCCGCGTAACAAATGTTATCGTGCAACACGATCGCTTTCCTATGTGCATATAATCGCGCGCGCACATCGAAGGGGGGCGACCGATCGCGGCGCAGTATAAGAGAAAAGAAGTGGACGCGAGCGAGCGAAATCAGAGAGATGAGTATCCGAGAGCGCGCTTTGACGAAAAACAACTTGCCGAAAATGGCATACGTCCCGGCAATTACCATTACGCGGCTGCTGCGGCTGCTCTGCCCTCAAGTCGACGTCGGGGAGTCGAGCATAATGCTGTATTTAATGGGCACACACGACCGCCGCCGACGTCACGTACACACAGGAGCCTCCGCGTGTGTATACACACGAGTGTACAAGTAGGAGAGCCAGTGAGAGCGGGAGAGAAGCCGGTGCGTGACTCGATATACGAGGGCCGAGTCAACATATATCCTGTCAGATTTTTAAAATGCTCTGATTTACAATGACCATTGTACTGTCCCGCCGGATATCTATTGTCCCGACCGTGTCGTAGCTTCGTATATACACACATACGTACTATCACACGTATCCCCTTCGCACAGTAGTTTCTGTTGTAGTTTCCCTATGCGCTCGCGAGCGCGTTGTTTCGCCTAATGGCGTGCACCTTGCACGGAAAACCGTTTAACGAAATTGTGTGTCGCGAAATAACGACAATCTGCGAGCGCGAGGAAAAAAGTGAGCAGCAGTAGCAGCAGCAGCGTACACACATGCGCTCGCGGATTAACGATAGCGAATATGCGAGAGCGAGGGAGACAGAGCTCTATCCGTCTCTGTCGGGCGTATATACACAGGCTGGGCGCGGCGACTCCTTTTTTTCTGCCGCGCCGTGCAAGAGCGCGCGCGTTTCTCCACGGATTTAAAACACAGTGGATTTAATTGTCGCTCGGCGCGTTCTTTTCGGAAATTCACTCGCAGCTCACTCTCTCGCATATATGTATAAGGTTTTATATACGGGAGCGTGGATTTTACCCGTCGATTAATTTTACGGGCGCGTAATTTTTGAGCTTGTTTAGGACAACGAGAAGCGGGAGCTGCCCGAGAGCACGAGAGCGCCGCGTAATTGCACGGCAGATAGAGGGGGAGAAACGTCCGATTGTATAATTGAGGGCGCGCCCGTATATTTTTGCTAATAAATGAGTGATTTATTTTGTCGAAGGGAGAAGTATTTTTACGCAGAAATATGAGTTTTGTTAAAAATAAATATGTGTATGTATTTCTTTTCTTTTGTGAAGATTTTTTTTTATGTAGCAAAGGGGAGGCGGGTTAATAAATTGTTCTTGCATCGGAGTTCGATTTCCAGTCGCTAAATCGAAGACGAAAATTAATGAACGCCATCAGCGGGTCCGACACGCGTTTCCCCGTACTCCCTCTGATAAATCCTCTGAATGAAATAACTTTCGGCATTATTTAATACACGAGCGCGAGTTCTGATAATCAAGCGTGGTCGAAAAGCGGGGCCCGGACGCGCAATTTTTTCAGCGCTTAGTCCCCCTCTTTCTGTCGCCCCGTCCTCTCGCAAATTAACAGCCTTAAGAACGCGCGTGAAATACGCGCCGGCGATAACATTACCGTTCGACACACAAATTCGCCGTAAAGTGGTGCGCTCGCGGCTCGTTATCCGCTGCGAGCGCGAATAACCGATGAGCGCGCGTCCCGCAAAAAGATGTAAAACGCGCGAAATATCGCACGTGCGCGCGAGAAAGAGAGGCAAAGGGTGGCGAGAGATCTGTAATTGGCACGGAGAAAGAGAAAGAGAGAGAGAGAGAAAAGGAGAGGAAGAAGAAGAAGAAGAAGCGGCCTTACTTCCCCGAGTCACGCATGCGCGCGTCTCGACCGCAGCGAGAGAGAAGTAGCGGATAAGTTAATGAAATCACCGCTTGATACTTTGCTTTACGGCCGCGGATTGTTATGCGCATACGCGTTGCTACCGCAGAAGGCTTGGCAGAAGTCATCGAGGGAGAGAGAAGGAGCAGGAAGAGAGGAAAGGAGAAAGAGAGAGAGAGTCAGCTCTCGGGTGTGAATTGATTAACCGTACCGATTCCCGACGGACTCTGCTGCCGTCGCCGTCGCCGCCGCGCTGCCGGCTTTAATTAAGTTATCGATTTATTTTCAATATTGTCTCGCATAAAGTATCCCGGTGTGTTGCTGCTGCGGCGCGTTGTCGCGTCGTTTTGCTCCTTGGCTCTTTCTCGATTTTTTTGCACTTATTCCGCGCTCCTCGCGCGCACTCATTGGCCGGGGGCCCGGAACGCGCGCGCGTGATCCGTAAACGAGCGCGTTTACTTGACGGGCCACGTATACGAAGGAGGAGGAGTAGGGCGGGTAATGGCCGTTACGCTTCCTTAAAATGCAAGCGAAATAAAAGCAGTCGAGAGGGAGAGCGAGAAGGCGACTCTTTAATGCACCCTCGAGGAAGTAATTCCTCGTTAATTGCTAATACCTTTGAATTAACACTCGGGAAGTCCAAGTCCCCGGGAGCACCGGGAGCACAAGCGGTGTATACGGGAAATATCACCTTGAATATCGTATACTAAACAGTTTTTCTCTTTTTTGCTGTGCTGCTGCTGCTATACGCGTTCGAATGCTCCTGCTATCGTGGCGGTGTTACCAGAGAAAGAGATAGAAAAAGAGCTTTTCTTTTGGTTATTACGAATTATTGGACGGTCTAATGAACGTAACTCGCTTTTTGCATATTCGTTTTTATTAGGTGATAAGTTGCCGATTGGAATGTAATAGCGTGCGGTTTCATTTTAAATAAGATGTATGGAACGGGCAAATTACCCACAGTAGCTCATATACTCGAGACCGTATGTATTTATTTTATTCGAGGTGTGATACTATAAGTTACAAGTGTTTTTGGAAAACCGCTGATAATTATATTATTATAATTATACTATAACGAAATCTCCCCTGTTTTTGATCTCTGTAACAGAATAAACGACTAATTGGTCTAATTTTCGAGAAGAACTCCCATTACAGCATCGTCCCCCCATAATTTCATAATTCAACTCGGGCCATAAATATACAAGAACACTATCTTCTGTCCGCCTTACATTAAATTAAATTAGTAGCAAAGTATAATACACATAAATATAATATACATCACCCTGAACGTAGAGAGTCTCTCTCTCTCTCTCTCTCTCGAGCACGTGCAAGACGTTAATTGCCTTTCCTCCACGCTCGCCTTACTCGCAAGTCGCGTGTGTACAGCGAGTGTAGGGAGAGAGAAACGCTTAGCTCTGTCTCCCTCTTATACGCAGGCTAAATCGAGCGCTAATGCGCAAAGGTAAACAGGCGCGCATAGGTATACGAAGTGTCTCCCTCTCTTTCCTGCAGCAAGGACCGAGAGCGCGCGAGCCGGGCTGATTGTAAGTTATTTGCGACGCGCTTGCTTTATATCCCCAAAGCAACTTTCTGCACTCGTAAAGCTGTTCCACGCGCGCACGGGGCGCACCCTCTCACTCCTCTTTCTCTCTCTCGCCGCTTCCACGCGCGCGGCACTCTCGCTTTCTATATACTCTCCTTCCTTTCTTCCGTCGTTCCCCTTTCAGCCGTTCTTCGTGCTGCCGCGTGCGAAAGTATATCGCGCTCTCGACTCTGGAGAGGCCACGCACTTTTTAACCCGAAAAAACGTTAATCCGCGAAAGAGGTGTGGGTGTGGGTGATGTGCAGCTTTCGAGACCCCTTTCGAACGCGCAGTTTTGAGGGAGGAGATGGCGCGGTGCGTATACGCGCCGCTCACTGCACGTTCGAGATCTCTCTGTTTTCTGCGCGAGCCCGGAATACTTGCACGCTCTCTCGCACGCGGTTTACGCTTACAAAAAGCCGCGTAGCGATCGCTTTCGCATACGTTCGTTTTGCTGCTACGCCGCTCGCTCGCTCGAGTTTGTTTCCTTTTTTTTTGGCATGCGAGGCTATTGGATACGAACGGCTCTGTGCATCAGGCACGCGTGTATACCTTATATGGAATTGGAAAAATCGCACTTTTAGGGGTATTCGGTTTCGCGGAAAAAATATGGCTTTCCTCCCCGCGGGCTGGGGCTATTTTAGCGCCGAAACATGGTTGAGTCTGAATGTTTACGAGGGGACGGAGCTTTTAGCTTGGAGACTGACGGAGATTATTTCTGTGGTTTTTCGAAAAAATGACGTATGAGTTGCGTTTTCTTTATTTGAAATAACCGCAGTTTTAATGGTCGTTGAGGTTCTAAATAATACTTTTACTGAAGACCGCCGCGATATACATCCACATACCGAAAAATTAAATACCCTAAACTTAAATTTGAATAACAGTACTTGAGAGCCTATTCTCGGAACTCGTCGATATATCATCAGTTCTAGCAATTGTAGAGCCACTCTCATAATTTCCATCGTATTGCAGGGCAAACTTTTTTCCCCTCACAATCCCAAACTCGTAGACAGCGCTATACTTTGGGACATAACTGAAGGAGATGGGCCGATATGTACATTCGGCATGCGTATAACGAGTCTACTTATTACAGGGACCTCGGGCCGGTCAAGAGGTGGAACGTGTTATTCTTCGCGAGCTCTGCGCGACACTTCCTTATACAAACGAAGCTGCCGAAGTTCGAAGGCGTCGTTGGTAGGAGTGAGAGGGGGGCGACGGGGGGCGTGAACAGAGAGAAGACGACGACCACGTTACCCAGATCTCGGGTCGCTGGCTGATGGCCATAATCTGCGAGCTAGGAAAGAGAGAGGGACCGCCGCCGCCGCTGCAGGCGACTACAAGGGGCTCCAGGGTTAACTTATAATAACAGAAGTTGCCGAGGAGAGAGAGGGAGAGGGAGGAAGAGAGTTCGGTGACTGGACAACGCCTGAGCTGGCTGGCCAGCCGGACAGCCGGGCGCGAGGATGAGGGATGGGTTGTCGCCAAGTGTCCTGGCAACGGCAACTGCATGACGCTTAGCTACAAGACGCGCAAGACTTGCTCGACCATCTCTCTCTCTCCCTCTCGCTCTACCTCCCTCTCTCTGTCGCGTGACCACCAAGCAAACTAACCGTGCCGCTGCGACGGATGCTGCTGCGCCCGAGCACTGCCCGCCGCGTATAGTATAGTGTCCAACTTGGAATTTGTTGATGGGAATTTCGAGTTGCCTTTACCTTGCTCTCTCTATCTACGTTCGTTGTGTATGAACGGATGGCTGTGTGTGAGAGGGGAGGGGAGAGACTGGATCTATATCTCTTTCTTGACCGGCAGTTGAGATGAAAAGACGCGATTTGCATTGAACTGTTTCAAATTACCGTATTCAGGACGGTTTAATGACTTCTATTTCAGTTCATTCATATGTTAATGGCCGCTCTCTCTCTCGTCTATACACGAATTGATATATTGTCCGCGGCTAAATGAATTTAATACTTGGGAAAATAATTTCGATAGCCATTGGTGCTTTGTTTTACCTTGGTTCTAATACTTGATTGATTAACTCACTTTGTGTAATACGATATGTGAGAAGTTGAGATTTTTTAAATATGTCAGACTCGATCTTAGAGGAAAAAAAGAATGATTATCATAAACAACGGAATAGTAGTTAGAGAGGGCTATATTATTAAAAAGTTCAAGAAAAAAAAAGATAATTAGTTAAACCAATTTAGTTATACTACGTATATTAATAGTTTCAGTAATTAAGCAAAATGGTTACTATAATAAATAAGTTTTAATAAGCAAATTTTACTAAACAAAGGCTACCTCTAGTTATTTAATTTCCAAAAGTAGTCATCTAAATAATTACGCGAATCATTAAACTCTTAACTTAATTCAAATTGTTACCGTAGCAATCACGATTAATGTACTCCTTTTAAACCAATTAATTTTTATACATCATATAACTATTTTTCTAGTTATCTCAACGAATATCTTTTTCCCGCTCATATATTCTGGTCATACATGAAATTATACTATTTTTGGCATTACATGCATGTTATTATATATTTGAAGACGTTATGTATCTCTCCGTTACAAAGTACAATTGTTCTGACAACAATTTATTATATACAATTAAACAATTCTGGCATACGAAAGAAGTTACTCAGAAACCTATAATCTAAAGGTTAAATATGTTTTTTCTTTTGTATACCGTGCGTTCCATGGATTTCTATGTAGATCGGAAAAAAAATTGTAACAAATTTTTTTTCAACTCGGCAATTTTTTTTATTGTAAAACTTCTCGAAACATGCTAGAAAATGTGTTTATTCTATAGGTATGAGAAATTTCATTTTACAGTGAAATTTAAAAATACACAAACAGAATTTTATTTTTCATCTTGAAAATGTTTACAAATCTTGTTAAATAGGAATAATAATTTGGTTTTAAAAATAACATTGTTGATGTAACATTACATCACACATTTGCATTTACTGTTCTTCTATATTACGTAGGCATTCAAGAACAGTTATATGTTTTTTTCTTTCCTTACGTCTATTTCTTTCGTTCTTTTTACCGCGGCATAATGAGTCTTAAGAGCAGTTAATTTTCAAACATTAACTTTTGTTTTATGGCCCAGTAATCATTATTAGGGCACGCAAAACATATTTTGAAATCATTAGAACGAAATCATACAATAAAACCGACCATTGTAAAATTTAATTGGGAAAATAAATTTACCGTTCGCGATTTTAAATATTGAATTATAGGTACAGGTACCCATTCGAAAATTTACATATGAGCGAGTGAAAAAATTATTAAAAAGGTAGCTCTACTTTCTAGATTGTATTACAGTACACGGTAAATACTATGTTGACACAACTTACGAGTCTGAAGTTGTGCCAAAAACTGCAAGCCTGTATTTTTAGCTCGAATATTTTATAATTTAGTGACAATTTTGCTTTTAAAACAGCAGCGAAACGAATAGCGCTCGCTCTAACTCATGTTGCAAACGGCAGAACATCTGTTTCTTTAAATTAATAGACACTCAAGCGCAGCGCTGCTAATGAATAATGTTGTAACAAGTCTAGTTTTCAATAGGTCTCGCTTCCCGCGCGACACAAAGCGACGCGGACACAACCTCGCTACTCATAATTTTTACCAGATAAATTTTCCAAATGCACACATTACGCGCGAGTTTATTCAGCTGACAAGGATAAAGTATTCTTTGGAAAATTTATGAATCCCGATTCACTTCTCGCACAATGCTAAAATAGATCGCGCTAGCGTTTCGATTTCTCATATATGCAACAACGCTCTCTCTGTCCCCCTCTTTCTCCGTGCGAGTCTCGCCAAAGCTCGTAAACATCTATTATTGAAAGTAAATTGCCAGGTCGCGCGTCCATAAACAATGGTAATTCTTTAATTTCGCAAGGGGGGATTTTTCAGCGTTAACGGTGCATTATAAGCCGCACGTATACACATCTCTCTCTGTCTCTCTCTCTCGCGCGCGCGCCTGCTATCTCACCCGTGCGTTCCCTTTTCTCGCCGTATACCGCGAGCTTGTGTGACAGGCGCGGCGCTGAAATACGCGAGATTAAACTGGGCGCGCGTGTCTCGGCTTTGCTCGCGAGAGCTCGTTAGAAAGTATGAAATCGACGTCACATCGAACAAATCATTCGAGCGCGCGGGAGAGCGGCAGCCGTAAAGCATCGCGTCGCTCGGGACAATTATAACAATCGCACAAGCGAGAAAGAGAGGGAAAGACGCACGGCCCACGCGCGCGTCTGCGGGCTAGCGCCGATATGTGTGTGTGTACGCGTGTTAACAACAATTTGCCCGGGGGCGGCCACCTCGTTAAGTGACAATGCACGACGTGGTGCCCTGAGATACTGTAATTCGCGCGAATATTATAACTTCCTGCGAGCCGTGCAAGATTATGGATATATCGCCGCGTCGCGAGTAGAGTATAAGATTGTCGCGCGGCAGGAGAAAGACCCGTTTTCTCTCTATACTTCGTGCCCGCCGCCTGCCCCCAAGAGTATAACCTCCTGCACTGCTGATGTAAAGGACGACTTGTCCGCGGACCTTTCGACGTTTCATTAGACAGGTTTAGCGTGCAATGTATATCATGTATACGCAGTGATTTGAGTAGTTGATATCGGGGAAGTGTACTAAATACATCTTTGGTTTTGTATAATATTGTGTCCAGAAAACGCGAAATCGTTCATTTGCATCTGATATATGGATTTGATTGTATAAACAAATGTTTGCATGAAAACTAAAATAATTAACATATCTATAAAGCTTCTTTGATCAAGAAAATATTATATTTTATGCGACACAAACTCCGTTTAAATACGATTACTGGTCTGATGAAGGTTAATCTGCAGCTCTCATCAATATAGCCGCATAACTAACAAATCGCATCCGAAGGAATTCTACTACAAAAGGCAGTACCTTTAACGAATTTAAATTTTAATTCATTAATCTTGAAAAGAATGAGTAGCGCTCTCACATATGCGCTTGCCTTGCCACTGCGCACACACACACGCGCAGTGGAGTCTTTAAATTCTTGAAATCAAGTCGTGTAATTACGTTTCAAGTCGATTCCCTCCACTTTAATCGCGCTCACTCCTCCTCCTCCCCCCTTCCCGGCACGCGCGCACTATACCCACGTCAATTCAATAATGATTAGCAGCCTCGCGCGATAAAGGCAATTAACATCCTTTTCATTTTTCCTTCCCGACGGGAATAATTACTACGCCCCCTCCTCTCGCACTCTCTCTCCACACACATAAGAGCGTTTGCGCGAGCTCGGAGTAGGTATAGGTACGTATATAAAGGAAGAAAAGAACGGGAGTGAGAGAGCGATCGTATACATAATTCACTCGTCTGTTTAAAGAGAAATTCATTGGCGGATAATGAAGGGGAAGAAAAGTGGGTGAGATGGGGGATGAGGCAGAGTCAGGCTGGAAAAAAGGAGAAATTGATTGATTACCGAGGACAATGAGAGACAGTATAGAGAGGGACACTTTCGCCAGGGACGCGAGCGTATATATATATACGCGTAATTGAAGTCGCGCCTACGTGTTACGTATACGTGTGTGTGTGTGTACCGCGCGCACACGAGATGCTTCTCTCTTTCTCTCGCTCGCGAGGCGCGAGATCCGAGATATACTAACACGTTCTTATATATGGACGCGCCAGCACACAAAGACGGACGGGCTCCGAGGTGTGCGCTAATAAATGGAACTCGAATTGAACGCCTACCCCCTCACACGTATACACGTGCACACACGAGCGCGCTGTATACTTGTCGTCCGCAGGAGAGGAGCTCGATCTACGAGAGCGCGATAGGATCTAATAGAGCGCACCGCCACCGCTGTAAATTCAATTACGCATTAGCAAAAATGCGAGAGCAGCGTGGCCGCTCTCTCTCTAAGAAGGCTTCGAGGCATGTTTTCGATAGACCTTCTCTCTCTCTCTCTCTCTTTCTCTCTCGCACTTAATGAATAATCAGCAAGACGGATACGGGGCAGCGCGCGGTGCGGCCGTATATACATATTTCGCCGGGGGATATATTAAAGCCCGCGGCTAAAGTGTCCTATCTCTAATGTAATTAAAAACGTCAAGAGATACGCGCAGATTTAAAATGCGATTGTACGTATAGGTAGTACGTGCGAGCGAGCGAGCGAGAGCTGAGGAGAGGAGCAGCGCTTCCACACGTGAAGAATGTCAATTGATTTTAATTGGAATTTATTTTTCATGCGAACGCGAGACCGAGCGCGAGCTTTCGTATTGGTAATATTGCCAAAGTAATTACGATTTAATTGGGTTATAAAGTCGCGCTTTTCATTCGACTCGAGCGCCTATGTGTACGTCTTATTTTTATTGCATCGATGGCTTTTTCATTTGTTAAGTTAAAATCAAGTAAAAATTTTCTGTGTACTGTCAAACGTGCTGCAAGACAGCTCTAGAAAATGCCAATCTTTAAATAAAACTTCTGTCTATAGAAATGAAAGTGACTTATATACCAAAAATTTGCCATTACATAAATTAACATTCCGAGCATACTGGTACCACTCGCTCATCCGCGGCTGCTAATACGCCCCTATGAAAGCAGATAAGACAAAAGCTCTCATTCAGTTTTTCGAGTGGTAGCCCTTTGCGCCGTCGTGTTATAAAGAATGTTCGATGACGGTGTATTGAAAGTGCTATTATACGTCCCTCGAGCGGTGCAGAAGCAGCAGCAGCTACGACGGCAGGGCACGTTATACGAGCATGCATAATGAAGTGTCTTCTGGCATTTTAATTTATGTGCTTATAATCTCTTTTGCATTATTCGCCCGAGCCAGAGAGCGAGAGACCGAGAGCAGTACCGCAGATTGATGATCATGTGTTTAGCGGGACGGGCCTACGGCTACCGAAGAGAGATAAATCTGCGCCGCGCGGAGGAGAGAGGGAGAGGGAGAATCCGTGTAGACGAAACATTAATACAAAGTGTTATAATGGCGCTCGGCGCTCGATTATTTAAGTTTACATCGAGACGGCGAAGTTATTGCATATAACTTCCGTCGATGGCTGAGAGGCGAGACGAGGCGAGAGTAGAGTATTATAATGCGCTCCTTAAACAGGGGCCTTGAATCATCGGCGATTGCCGCATTAAGCAAATAATAAAAGTTTCATAAACAAAAGGATGAGAGATAAGCGTAAAAACGAGGACGGAAAAAGCGCGCGCCGGCCGACGCAATTTATTATTTATCGTAATTCAAAAAACGTTGCGTTTTATAACTCTACGTAGGCATATTCGCATATAATACGCGGCAACGACGGTGGACCATCAGAGCGGCGAGGAGGGAGAGAGAGAGAGTGAAAAATCGAAAAAGTTTTATGCACTGAATTTTTCAAACGGCGTTCCGCTAAGGAATAATTATTCAAGTTTTGGCTTTAATTGCGCGATTAAATTTATAGGTCGGGCATGGAAGCAGCAGCGGCGGCGGCGGCGGCGGCAGTAGCACGAGAGGGAAAAAGACGAAAGCGAGAGTGGGAGAGAGAAGGACAGGGGGGAGGTGGAAGCAGCGAACAACGGTGGTCGTCGTCGTTTCCATTCCAAGGACCCGCGGCGCGTCATTAAAGGTACAATTAAAAATGTACTTGTAATAAAATCGCGCGTTAACTTAACGAATGTACGGCCATGCCTCATCTCGCTGCCACGTCGCGTCGTATTTATTGCGCCCGCAATTGGGAACCTGTCCAAGTCGAACGAACTGCCTCCGTCTCTGTCTTTCTACCTCCTTCCTCCTCTCTTTCTCTATATCTCTCTTTCTTCCTCCGCTCCGCGTCGCGTATCTCTTTGTCTCTGTTTAGCGACTACTACACTCGCGCCTCTCTCGCCGCGCACTTGAAACTTTAACTTATTAAAAGCGAACGAAGAACGAAGAAAAAAAGGAAAGAGGAATCGCCGCGCGGCCAAACATAAATCTCGCGGTCTGGGCTCGCGGCTCCCGCGTAATTACCGCGCGGCCTTCATTATCAATATTTACCAGTTCATTTTTGCCGTACAATTAATGATTCGCGGGCTGATGCTGCTGCTGCGCGGTGATGGCGAGTGTGAGTCTCTCGTAGGTGTGTGCACACCTTATATATACCTTCGCTTATACAAATTGTATATACGCGTTCGCGCTCACGCAGGAAATTATGGCTGTTAATTCTTCGCGAAAGTCGTCACGTGCTTATTAAAATCCTGTTTAGAAAAATGCCGTCATTTATATCGAGTAGCGCGCGTGTCGAATGGACAAATCAAAGCAAACAAAAATTTTAAATAATCGCGACTTATTACACGTGAATTATTAATGACGAGGTGAAGAAATTGTCGAGCGTAAATTCTAAGATTAATGCTACCGTGAGACGACTAATATACAATCATCTATAATTTTCAAAACACTCTCTCTCTCCCTCTCTCGCTACTCTAAAAAAATAAATTTCCATTCTAGACAAACAGCGGATCTCAAAATACTTTTTCTCGGCCGTAATTGATGCCCCTTGAAATTAGTATAATGACGCATTTACCCGAACTTTTTTTATTATCCTCGCAGCCTAGCCTAACCCTCGCTCCCATATAGATTTTGTCCAGGGGAGGGGGGCAAGATTTCCTCGGAGTGTTTAACGATAACGCAGCTACTACCCCGGCGCATAAATTGAACGTTCGCGCGCGGGCGGCAGGCAAAACCGAAAGGACCATCAGAGAGCGAGAGACTATACGAAAGTTATACTTGCAGCAACATCGGGGCTCCCCCTTCTCCTCCTTCACCCACCGGGCTTCTCTCGCTCTCTCGTCCTGCATAATTAGCACGCCGGCTTCCGTTTCTTTGTCCGAACGCGCGGTTTTCGGACCGCACTCACACTCGCTCACACCGGGTTCTCTCTCTCTCTCTCTCAAGAGCAGCCAGCACTTCGAGGCTCTCCTCCTTCTCCTCCTCCTTCTTCCTATCGAGAAGCCCTATAACGCTACGGGAGCAGCAGAAGCGTAGCTTCATTCTACGCGGCAATAAATCAAATTTAATCGCACTATGAAAAATACCGAGCTCGCGTCTTGTGTGCCACTCTTCTTGCATATCGATCGCGGTGGCGTTGCTGAGGGACGAGGCATTTGGCAAGTATAGTAGATCAGGAATATGGGGGGAAGAAAGCCCCGGACGCCAGAGGAGTGGACGATGACGTAGGAGATGAAAATTAGCCGAAGGAGAAAAATGAGCCTGGAGGAAGAGAGGGTAAGGGGATGCCGGAATTTTTGAGACGAAAAGATGGTAAATACACTGTCTTCACTCGTGGCGTTGGACGCTGAGGCACGAACGAGGTTTCGTGATTGTGAAAAATGGCCTTTTTAATCGGCAATTATATACCAACGCGCGTATGAGTTATTTTAAACAAACATTATTTCAAAGCCTGACTTATGTAAGTAATCCCAGGATCTTGAATGCAAAATCACGCTAATTTGTTTTCATAAAATATGTTTAATTTCACCAAATTTTTACTCTATTATAACACATTACAAGCAGAAAAGCATCGACTATACAGTCGAACGCCATATTTTATCCGGGCCTACATTATGTCAAAGTGCATAAAAGTATAGAAATACGCACGTCGCGCGCTTTTTGCCGCGTAAACGTATGGATTTTAATGCCGCCACGGTAGTAGCCCTCTGCTCCAGAAGAACGCAGCCAAACGAGTCGTCGACTCTCTGCATATAGGAAGCTACTCGCGCAATTCCCCCCTACACACATATATATATCCATATACTCCACTTGTGCATCATTAAGGAGCAAATTCAGTTTAGCCATAAGGAGAGAAAAAAGAGCGGGCAATTAAAAGGACGCACACGCTATCTGATTGGCACACGCGCAGGGCGCACTCGTAAAACCATCGTCGTCGTCGTTGTCGTCTGCCTCTGATTTCGCGGGGATGATCTTTGGCCGGCGCGAGCGGAGAGAGAGGGCGGTGCGAGCGCGCAACAATGTACGATAATGAAGAATTATCACCACATATAAGACTCGTGAATAGGCGCGGGGACTTATACTCGTTAGGGGGGCGTCGTAAAAAGCATCGCGCGCTCGGCATATGTGCGCTCTCGTCTTGATATTATTACTTGCGCGACCGGCTAGTCGATATAAAAAATTGCCCCAGTCGGGAGAAAGAGATGAAATGCGCGTGCTTTTTATTATATTATTGCAATCGCACTGGTTGCTTGTGCCTTTATATTTTTAGGAGGAATATAATATAGGTTTTGCGCGGTTGAAATTAATTATTGCTTGTATTTGTTTTTCGATAATCGATTTGGAGAGCGATTAAGGGTTTATTAAGAAGAGAGCCGAGTAATTAGTTATTCAGATGCAGTTTGAGAAATATACTAAGTTACATCTCTGGTATACTTCATAAAGTATGAGGAAGGGTATTACTTCTATGTTATGAATTTTTTATGTCAATATAATTGATTTAAGATTTCGTTTATGCAAACTCCAGTTGTGAAATATATAAAATATACTTAAAATATTATCTCCTCCGAATATTAGTATTTATTATCCGGACTTTTGATCAATAAATCACATTTTTTTTCTCGAGCGAATTCAGACAAAAAACGTCCCTCCTGTTACACGAGTGCATAAAATACTTTCCATTAAAATATACTCTTCATTCTTCATAATAAAAGATAACGAATGCGCCGTGCAATTTGAAAATAAATACGAGGGCGAGTATATAAAACATCCGAGATTCGCAGCTATCGTCTCCCTCTGATTAAATAAATTCTAAATGTTTGATAACATACATTAGGAGCTGTTGCATGAGCGTGAGCAGCTGAACATAATACGTTTCATCGCGGTAAACACAATTTCCTCGCCAAACGGCCACTTCGCACGTCCTTTATCAGAAATAATTTATTTCAAATTCCGCAAAAAAAGAGCCTCCCTCTTACGCTGTCGACCAAGCGAACAAGCGGTCGGTGTACTACTCCCCCTGTCTCTTAATTACACTAATTACAAGTTGCTTATAAACCTCAAGACGGCGCAGACTAAGAACTCGTCCGCAGCATCAGCAGTAGCTGGAATAAGGCGTGTAACCCGCCGCTGATCCTCGTCATTACACCCATCACCCAACTGAAAAGGAAAGAAAGCGAACCTGCGTCGCAATCCATGTAAATACTGCTGCTCCTCGCCTCCTCCTTCATTTTTCCCTCCTCTCATTCTCCCGCAACACCCATTCGCGCATACTGATGATCATCATACTCTCCCTCTTGCGTAGACACGTCTCGGGCAATTCAGCGCCGGAGGACATTGGCGAATGAAAAGTCGTCGGAGAAGCTGCTGCTGCCGCTGCTACCTCGCATTACGCCTGGAGGTGCGCTTCTCGCTCTCCCTTGACGGGATGCAACGCGGGTATGCGCGCGTGTGCGCCGGTGCCCTCAAGGCGAAGGAGCGGCAGCGGCAGCCACTGTATATAGCGGCGCGTATACACGTATTGCAGGCAGTATTTTAGCGGTACTTTTAATTTCGCCGTGATCGTAAACATTTCGACGCCGGGGCAGGGAGGAGGGCAGGTAGTAGGTAGAGTAGATGCACGCGGGGACGAAAGATTCAGCGGCGGCGGGACGCGAATACGACCCCTGGCTCGTATTTGCATATTTTAATGAGCCACCGGACGTTCGCCGTCGCTTCGGCCTGAATTCGCCATGCGCGCGCTACGGTCCAGGTAGTAGTAGTAGTAGTAGTATAGTAGTAGTGGTAGCCGGTAGCCGGCAATCCCTTCTCTACTCCTCCTCCTTCTACTTGTGCGCGCGAATGCCGATGATAATGTGACGCGGGCGTCTAAATGCGCCGAAAAAAGGCATCGATCCTCGCTCTCCTCCTGCTTCTTTCGCCCTCCCTCTCCGAAAAGGGCCGACCGTATTATATGCTTCGATGCTGGGGAATAAATAGCGCGCGTGGAATTGCGCCGCAGAAAGAAAGAGAAAGGAGAGAGAGAGGGTACTTTTAATTTGCGCGACCATCGACAATTGGTCTAAGGGAATTTCGTATCGAATCGGCGGGGAGGAGGGGAGAATGAGAGAGAGAAAGAGAGCGAATTAAATGCGAACGAAAGAAAAAGGGGATTGCGGTTAATCAAGAGAATGCGTATATCTTGATCTTGAAATTTCAGAAGAGCGCCGCTTTCGTTTGTAATTTTTATTTATCAAAATAAAAAAATATAACCAAGTTATTGAGTGTGAGAAAAAAAAATGTAATTGACCTTAAAAATTTCCATCTTCCAATCTTTCGATGTAAAAAATAACAAAAACATGCCTACTTGAAAAACGCGTAACCGAAATAAAACATTATATTATCACCACCAGTCGAGTATCCTTTCAGCGACCGAAAGCGCGGATCATAGCTGCGGCCTCGGCTACACGATAGGAAAGAAGTCCTTGCTCGCGCACACGCGCAGGAGAACAAGAAAGCCTATCGATGAAGCCACAAAGTACAGCCCCGACTGCGGCAACGGCGGCGTCACACATCTAGGCTTTCGCTCCTGCACACTCGCTGCTCGCTCGCTCGCGCGACAAGCGCTGATTAGATCGTCTATCAGAGAAGCAAGCTCTTCTAACGACTGTGCGCCGCTGCTGTGTTATAGAGTGCCCCCCTCCCCTTTCCTCGCTTGGCCGAAAGGCGTTAATTATAATTAGTAGACGCGAGATTAGTAATTAACACTTGACAGTAATCGCGCTCGCGAGCGAGGACCCGAGTGTGGGTTCTCTCTCTCTCTCGCTCTCTAGCGATATATACCGCGATCGTCGCGCTTTCCTCTCTACATGGCGCGCTGTATAGTGTGCAGGTGCCTGGGATAATAACGCGCGAGCTCACGTGTGTATATGTGTGCCACCGTACAGAGAGAAGGGGACAGGAGAGAGAGAGGCAGCTCGGCCGATTTATAACGTAGATCATAATTGCAGGACGAACTTAATATTCATGAGCCAATCAGATTTGCGTCCCGGGAGCGACAAGGGTTTGCCAACCTCTTCGGGCTGCCGCTGCTGCCGACGTAGCGCGCTCGCGCTGCTGCTGCTCTTTATTTTTCATTCCTCCGTCGTTTTTTTCCGTCGCGGCCTTTTATGGGTTTCTTTCTGTTCGCGCTTTTAAGATGATTATGCGACAGTATAAAAGTCCCTGGAATGCCTCTGTGTCGGGCGCACGATCGCAAGCAAGCGGCGACAACAGCTATACCCTTTGAGAGCGGAGCTTGAATCTTTATACTGCCCCGAGTACTATAGTTAAGATGCTTGTAAAGGGATTCGATTCTTATTTACGTAGGTTTGTGTGATACTGAGTTTGTATATTTTGATGAACTTCAGTGGAGAATTTAGTAATTCTACTATTGCTAGATCCAATAACACTTCTTTTTATGAAACTTGTTTTTTTAAGAATTTTCGTTTCGAATATATTCTTTTTGGTTTTGACTGGATGACTTGATTACTTGGAAAAATAAATATAGGAGATAGTGGAGAAAAACGCATTTAAGAAAAAATATCTTTCGTTTACAAAACAGCTTTCGAAGAAGCATAACGGTGTTCGTAAATATTTTAGTCAACGCAGAGTAGGTATATGTTTGGAATTCTTTTTCCAGTACACTTTGGTCGGATTCGAATTTCAACAAAAAGATCTATATTTGGTGAAAAAAATCTGTAGAAAATGTTAGAGCGTGTTGAACCTTTTATAAAACTGGGATGGAAAAATTTGCTTTATTTGTCCGAATTAAAAAAAACTCTCTTTTCCAATTTTTCTATTTTCTTACTACTCATAGGAATTTGAGTTTCCTTGTTTTGCTATGTTGTTTTTCCACTCGAAACGTGAAGAGCTATGAATTAATATTCTAAAAAACATCTACATCGCCATCCTCTGCCTTTGTCCGCGCGAAACGTTCCATTAATAAACTTATCTCCGTATATCGCGTACAAACTTTCAAGCTCGTGCAATATATATGAAATTCCGAGAACCGATAATAAAAAATTAAATTAGGATTAATCAAATACGCTTTTCCGAGCAGCGGTGCTCATAAAGGCCTTCCTTACGTCTCTCACGAGCATTAAAAATATCGTCTATGCGCGCGCTCGCATGCATGCAAAGGCACATACGCGAAACGCGCAATTGTTATTTAATTGCACGTCTAAAATTAATTAAAACGTCGAGCACGAAAATTTACACGGCCGTATATGAAGCTTTTTACGCGAAAAATGCGCGCTGGGAAAAAAAAGCGTTCGTATATATACATATATGCTCCCGAGTGCGAGCGAGAGCGAGAGAGGGAGGGACGAATCACGACGGAGAAAAAAAGTGCGTTGTCCCATGATTTGACAATGTCGAAGGCTAATCAATACCCGCCGGGGCGAACATTCGATTTTTTAAAATCGAATCACTATCTGACCTTGTTATATGTGCATTTTCCGGCTTGCGCTCAGGCGGACACGTCTAACGCACAGAGGCACCATAGGGTTACTGCTGCGCTTCTCTCGCTATATATACACCTCTGTGCAACGCTGCAGCAGCGACTCTCACTCACTCGCGTCGGCCTCACGTGCGTGTGCGCAATGCCACGCCTAATGACAGACAGTTGCCGGCAAAAAAATAGGGGCGCGTTCGAAGCTGAAAGGGGTTAATTTTTTTAACCAAGGCCCGCCGCCGCCACCGTCGTGCCAGTCTGCGGAAATTCTGTATAGAGACGAATAGGTTAGCCGACAAATTGTAGCATCAAAAAATTACCCTGTCCGGGGCTGGCTGGCTACCCTGGCTGCAGCCGGAGGTGAGCGTATAGTGGCAGAGGGCCGAGGATAAAAAAAAGGCTAAACAAAATTGAAAAGCACTGTGCCGCTGCGCTGCGCCTCCGATCGCGCTCGCGCTCGCGGGGTAGGGAGAGCATGGCGGCGCGCTCTCGCGAAAGCTCTTGCGCCCCAGTTGGGCGGGCAAAAAAAAGATAAATTGAAGCGCGTGTGCGTTAGCGAAATGTAAAAATGTTTTGATATTGAAACGTGCTTAAATGATCATCAATAATATAATACCCGGGACGGATGCACGTCAAGATTTAATAACAGTAGCCTTAATATATCGAGCCTGTGGCTGTTTAACGGTGTACGGTTTAATTTTCGGCTTTTTTCGCGTGTTTACAAAAATTTTTTCGCGTATCCATTACGAAAAAAATGGCGGGGATGAGAGCGCGCGAACGACCTGTCAGCCGGAGAATGAACGAGGCGAAGTTTTACATTTTATTTCAAAATATTTTCGTTTTTATGCGGCAATGTTGTCATTATATGATGTCGGATAAATCAGATGCAACATTAAGCAGACTAATAACTCGCCGCGGTGACGAGCTTTTTCCCGAATTAGTATATCAAAATACGATTTTCACGCGTTTCAACAATATATTCGCGCGTGACGTCAAGCGCGTTTTTTCCCCTCCTGCTTACATATAGCGGCGACAAAAACCGGCATAAAAATGCCTGCATCGAAGTAAAGAAAATAAAGAAACACTCTCGGGAAGAACACAATGGCCCACTGTAAAAAGCTGAAAGCTCAAAATCAAACAACTTAACCACAATTAACGCTAATTTATAGTATACCCAGAGAGCGGAATCCCAAAGAATTTTTTTACCTCAAAGCTCGCAGCGCGGTGGGCATTGACGAGCTGTCGTCGTCGATCGTCATTCGGAGAGCCGCGGGGACCCGTTTGACGGTGGGCAGCGCTCGTGCGCCCATCTTACATACACAGACATCTGCTCCCTGGCTCATTCGTATGCGCGGAATAGGGATGAGAGAGAACGGCGGGAAAAAGAGAATAAGTCGACAATAAGCATCTACATTCGCGTTTCGTCAAAAAGGGGCCCGGTAAACGCTTTTGTCGAGATACACACAGAACAGAGACGCGATCCGTGCAGCCACGTGGGTGCGCGCGTGGATATAACGCAACTCTCCTCGGGACAGCGAAATTATGCACAATTAATGTCAGTCAAGCATACTTATGTTGCCGTTATACTGGAAATGTTTATGTATACTCGCCGCGGAGCAAGCGAGCGAGCGAGCGCTCGTTTTGTGCGCCCTCGAATGTATATATCCTCAGCACACTCGCGTAATCGTATACGTTAGGGCCGAACTTATGAGTCGACGTCCTCGTCTTCGTTCGTGTCTTTCGTCCTCTCCTCGCGACCGCCGTCGTCATTGTATTACAGCCGATCTCGATGCGACGCGGAATCGCGCGTCTCTAGCTATCGATCTAGCACGCGGCGACGATACGTCAGTGCGCGGAGGGAAACTGCGCGGAGAGATTGGTATAGCATCGCCACAGCTTGACGCGTAATTGTGCGAGCGATGGACGTGTGTGCGTGTGCGTCTCCGCCTTGACTACTATCACGCGCGCTGATTATATTCTCGCCGGGCCCCCTCGTATAAATTATACGAGCGCGCGCGACAGTGTGTCTTCTCTCTTTCTCTCTCTCTCCTTTCGCGGAACATCGTGCGTTGTCGCGCTTTACAATGTAAATTGCTGCGGCCTTGTAGAAACCGAGAGCGATCGCAACCGTAAGCGTTGAGTTGAATCTCTGTTGTATGGGGAAAAATTGCGGCTGTCGAGATTCATGGGATTCCTTGAAGTTTTTCCATAGCTAGGAATGTTCGCGAGCGTATGGGACTTTTCGTTGTGATTAGAATCGATGTTCTCAGTGAGTTATTAGGACAATCGGTTCGCTGACTAGTACTTTTTCTTATTCTAGTGAGCTGATTGATGTAAAGTTCGTTTATGTGAGGCCAGTGTCTATAGTACCCTTTACCAACGATACCTCGTTGTCACCTACTATCGCCTTTATTTTGACATTTTTGTATCGCACTTGTCGTTAAAATTCTCGTGATGCGCTTACAGAATAAGGCCCCAGCAGCCGTCACTGTTAGTGAACCAATAACGAAACAAATGTGCGTAACTTGTGTTTTTTAAGCGTTAGGTGTATTATTCCGTTGAAAAGACGCTGGATTCGTCCAAAGGCCCGCTAAAAGTCAATTTTCGAGACCATAACAATTTCAAATAGCGTAAGGTCCCGAAATACTACTTTCCGACTCCCGGAAATCAATATACCCAACTATTATTTCCGCTCTATCGAATGGAACAGGTTTTAGGGCCGTAGAACCCATAGGAGAGAAGTAGTATTCAAAAATTTTTAGATGGATGAAAACTTATACTGTCTTTTGAAAGAGCATCGAAAATTATGTTGATATAGAGATTTTGTGAACATTTCGAGGAAATTTCTTTTTTTAGCCTTTTACAGATCCAAAATTTTAGACGTCGCCATGATATAAAGCATTATTTATCAATAGAATAGGATTTACACTAAAATCATGGTCTTACATACGAATGTACAAACGGTTGATCAACAATATGGTACATAATATGAGAAAAGGAATATATACAAAATTAACGCAGAAATACAGACTATGTACAAGTGAAATCACAGTAGAGTTCGAGATCATTATGTAATCTCACGCCATTAAGAGAGCGTAGAAGAGCAGAGGTACTCACGCAATGCAAGTTTAAACTTCCTTAAAGAATGAACATTTCGAATGCTCTGTGGAAGCGAGTTCCAGAGACGCGCACCTTGGGCTTGGAACGATTCCAGTCCGGTATCGGTTCTTGACCCTGGGGACTGTTATTTCTCTTGGGGCCCTTCCTGACGTTCTGGATTCGTTATTTACAAAAAGCGCAGTAAGGTATGACGGTTGCCTCATAGAGAACGCTTTGTAGAGAAGAAGTCCCATGAAATACTCCCTTCTTGCCCTCACATCCATCCATTCAAGCTTCTTTCTGTATGAAGTTATGTCCTCGTCCCTTCGAACACCACAGACATACCGCACACATGAATTCTGCAATCTTTGTAGTCGGGTATGAAGATCATCTGCCACGTCAAGATACACTACCGAGCAATAGTCTAGATGAGAGATAACCAGTGCATTACCAGCTGCTTGCGTAACGCCTCGGTGGTGCATAATCTAAAGGATCTGAGCCCATATAGGGCTCGATTAACCTTTCGGCTAACGGCATCTACCTGCGGCTTCCATATCAATTTAGAATCCATGACAACATCGAAGTTGGTTACTGTCTCAACAAAAGACACGAAAACGTTATCCTGCACCTTAACACCAGACAAATTCAAACCCCCCAACAGATTGACATTGTACTCAGAACCAAAAATAATTGCTTTTGTTTTGCCCGTATTTAGGTGCAGGGCATTATCGGAGGCCCAAGTCGACACAGCTCGCGCCACGACTGATAAACGATCGATACCCCCACGATGATTGTCTCTAGGAACTTGCGTGTATATTTGTAGGTCACCCGCGTAGATCAAGTACGTGACATCATCCGGTAGAGTTTCGTCCGTATCGTTAAAGAGTAGATAATACCTCTTTAATGTCGTTGATATATAGACTAAACAAAAGGAGTCCAAGAACCGAGCCCTGCGGGACATCAAGATTGGTTGTGAGCCAATCAGATTTCCCTTCTAATTTCGTAACCGTACTCTAATTACGTCCCGTAATGTAAGACTTGACCCACAAGACTACGGAAAAAACCCATGGATATCAGTTTACGGATCAATTTAGAGGGAGAGATGGTGTCAAACGCCTTACTGAAATCAAACAGTAAAAGGATAGTAGGATACTGTTTTTCGTTGTCGACACCAGCCCCGATGTCTTCAGTGAGTTTCAGTAATGCTGTTTGCGTGCAATTTTTTTATACGACGAGTACAAAGCTTGTTTTAACGCCTGCTTTGTTATTCGGGCGTGCGCAAATTGGACACTGCGCACGGACTGTGAAAAAATATTCTTTGATACAATGTGCAAGCTGCTTGCAAACCTAAGTGTGCGTAAAAGCAGTACTTTACGCACGGATCGTCCAAAATTGTTTAAGTCGAATCAATGAGAATAGTATAATATATCAATTTTCTCGCTACATTTTACTGTAGTTGAGTGTTTTTTTTACCGATTACGGGAATCTCGGGGGCTCGTCGCAGTCTTCCGTTGGGCAAGATCCTTGAACAACATTGATTTCAAAATCGAGATCCATGCGATCTACTGTAGGTTATTAAATAAATTGTTTATTTACAGATTTACATTTTTGTCATTAAAAATCTATATTTTAAGAAAATCCATGTGACATAGATCCAGCGATACTTTATTATTGTGATGGGACCATTTAAATATTAAAAATTGAGTTTTCATAAGGAGCGCTCTACAAAAAATCATGAGTATAGCTAGAATATGTACAAATATCATCCTACTTCTCCTGGAGTGGTGTGGACTCTCACTAAATATATATGTATATAGTATCAATTTTATAGTATCCTAGAGGAAGCTTTGTAATAGTAAAATTGTAGGTTTCGTTAAATCGCTCTAGAAACATGATTAGAGGTGTTAGAAGCTTGATTTTAGAAAATGTCTATATGGATGTGTGTTTTTTTTATTGAGGGCGCAAATGCTTTATGCACCGTACGTATTATATACCCGTGCGTCGGACTGTACTGGACGTACCGACTAAAACCTCAACCACATTGGCATTCCGTTGCCCCCGCCGAACCGCCGCTAAGCATTACTTCCCGGGGACAACCTCAGCTGTTCAGTTTTTCCAAATTTTCCGTTTCCTCATTGTTCGTTGCGGGGAACCGTTGTTGTTGGACTCCTCGCCTTCCTGCGCTCCTGCTCCTCTTCTCGGAGTCTCTTCATAACGGTTGTGGCGAAACTGTTGACCGCAGACCACTTTTGCTCTGTTGCCAACATTAGTTTCACGAGGGTCTCCGGCTCAAGTGTTGATCCCAGTGTGTCCTCCAGTTTCTTTCTCTCGTCAGTGTAGCGCTGGCACCAGAAGAATACGTGTTCCGCATCATCGGGCACTTCGCACCCCGCCGGGCACTGTGGTGTCTCCTCATGCTTAAACCGGTGAAGCAAGGCCCTAAATCATCCGTGATTTGAGAGTATCTGTGTCAGGTAATAGTTGACTTCCCCGTGTTTACGGTTAACCCATTCATTGACCTGAGGGATGAGGCGATGTGTCTACCTCCCATTTTCAGATGTGTCCCATTTCTCTTGCCATAGTTGGAGGCTGTTATGCCTCATAATCCTCTTTAGTTCCTCTTAATCTCTTTGCAAGCTGCTTCCTCTCCATTGCCAGTATCTTAATGGGCATCAGACCTGCAATGATACACACTGCATCATCCTATACCGTTTGAAATACGCTGGATACTCTGAGAGCGCTGTACCGGTTGACGGCTGCGATCTTGCGTCGATATTTCTCAATCTTGGGGACTTTGCCTCAGATGGCTATTCCGTATGTGAGTATCGAAGTCACCGCTAAAAATTTCCTTCGAGGTTGACGAGGTCCACCTATATTTGGCATGAGCCTCGCTAATGCATTGTCTACTCGAGCTGCCTTGGCTGCAGCGTGAGCCTTAAAGTTCAATCTAGTGTCCAACATCACTCCCAAATACTTAACATTGTGCTAAGAGGTGATGGTGCATTGTCCCACGTCCAGGGTGATGGTTTCTACTTTCTTCCGACTCGTAAACAGCACAGTTGGGTGGATTTTCCCCTGGCTCAGTGAGATAGCCTCCTAGCGTTGTGGCACTTCGCACGGAGCTGTAAAATTCTATCATTACACCATAAGAGTGGCTTGTGTGGGTTTCCATGTCCCCTCCGCAGCATGGCGGAATCGCAAGCACTGGTTACTGTCTGCATTACGTCTTCCACTTTTTCTTCGGCTGATGATCCCTCGGCATGGCCACCCTCCATACGGAGACGCATGGCATCAGCATCGAAGGCACTTGCTTTCCAGCCAGTAAACTTGTTTTTCATTGATGGTCGATTCTCCGTCTTTCTCTGTTTTGCAACTCTCCAGGTTATGGCAGACAATGGTTACTCAGTGTGCAGATGTTAGACAACTTCCAGCAGGTAATACCTCTCAGAAGGCCGCTGCTGACGAACGTGAGGTCTATCATCGAACTGGCTTCACCTCGGATGAAGGTTGGTTTCTCCTCGTCGTTTAGCAGTGCGAGGTCCAGCACTGAGAACGCTTCCAAGAGCGTTTGCCCTCTCTTCTTCGCCTCCTTGCTGCCCCATTCCACTGCCCAGGCGTTAAAGTGTGTGTGTGTGTGCGTGTGTGTAATAAATTTGTTCGCGGCTAACTCGAAACTGGACAGAGATATCAAGTTTATCTTTGGCAGTTATATATAGTTTATATTAAAGTTCTGCAAGTTCAATTATATAGTTGATTGGATAATATTAAGTATTTAAGAAATCAAAAAGAAACAAATGGAAAAATCGAAATTTTTTGTTTTTGGTCGACGGATTTGGATATCGGTCGGAAGTAGTCACATTTTCTTAAAGTTCTTGAAATTACCTTGTCAATCCATTTGTTTGTTCGCCCAATCGAATAATATTAAGTCGGGTAAAAAAACTAAGCAAAATATGTAAAAATGGAAAATAATTTTTTTTATCGCTTATACAGAAATTGCACTTTAATACCCTAGAGCTACCATTATAAAATTAAAGAAAAAAAACAGGCCGCCGAGTTAGCAAGTTTTCGTAGAAAATGCCGAATAAATTTCAAAGAAACGCAATTAATTTATAAATTCAATAAATAGCATATAATACTACCTCAAACTTTTTATTTGCAATTTAATAATTACTACATAAGTATGTTAAATATAATTTTCTTGATCATTTTGAATAATGTATTTATGGAAAGTCAAATATGCAGAAAGAATGAAATTTTATATTAAAATGTACATTTAAAAAAATTTTTTGATGTAATTTATCAATTCTCTTTGTGAGAGCATTCTGCTAAAGCAGTTAGCAGCGGTTTTTTGAGTATAATGTGGGGATACTGAGAATATCAATTTTCGCATGTTGGAATTCGGGTTCGGGACTATGCAATCCGTATTCGGCATATGCCGGAAAAACCCTATTTTGACAGGGTCTAAATGGCCTTTCCGAGGAAGTCGATTTTTGAGTATAATATGAGGGTACCCGAGAATATCAATTTTCGCATGTCAGAAATCGGGCTGGCAGCTACGCTATTTGTATTGGGCATGCCCGAAAAACCCTATTTTGAGAGGGCATACATGGCCTTTGCGAGGAAGTCGACGTTTTTTTGAGTATAATGTGAAGCTACCGACGAATATCAATTTTAATAGAGGATAGATGAAATAGAGGATATTTGAGATTAAATTGCTCATATCTCAAGAAAAAGAGCCTATTGGATGAAATTATCACAAGTATTGCTACCAAATATGTTCTTCTCGTCCGAACATCTATCCAGTCCAGTTTCTTCCTGTGAGGAGTAATATGCTCACTCCTTCGAACACCACAGATATATCTGATCATGCATGAATTCTATAATTTTTGTAGTCGTTTATGTAGCTCCTCTGACACGTATATATGATTGATTTTGGTGAAAACTGAAATCTTTTAGAATCAATTTTCTAGAAAATTTGAAAAAAATATTGAAATGAAACTGTCGATTGTATTAAGTTACTCATTGTATTAATTTTAAAATAAATTCAATACATTATTCTAACCAATTTAATTTTCTTTTAATAATTTTAAAATACAATTCTTGGGTGGCACGGAGAACCCTGAATACATTGCTTCATACGGAAGCGAGAATCCTTCTGGGATTACAGGATAGTGCATTAGGATTTCTTGATATAATGAGCTCATTAAAACAAGTACTGTACGCGTACAAGTGAAATGAAGAATGTAATATTCAAGCGAAGGTAGCGAGATGATAATTTAACGTAGAAATTTGTAATAAAGGGATGAGCGTACAAGGGTGGAAAATGAGTTTCGCATGTTTTTCAGTCATCACACTTGGTGTAATTGCGGGATTTAATTACATAATAACTGTTGTACCTATTATTAAATTATTTGTTTCATTTTCACTGCATGTTAAAGCTGATTTTGCTTTAAAAATTATACATTTATGCTTAAAATTGTGAAATGAAATCATTCAGGATATTGCAATTTGTACTTTTAAGCAATGTAAAATTTTTGTTTGCAAAAACACCTTTTCCCAATCAGAAAAATTAAACCGTTTAATCGCGTAACAACCTAAATTAATCAGCCGTCGTAAGTAACAATCGTATCAACCATGCTTCTCCCCCCTCCGAAAAACGAACCACACAAGAAGAATGTATCAAATCCTTCACTGCCCTCCTTTAAACGCGATTACAGTATACAATCTCGTGCCAGCATCATAAACATCGGCGATCTCGTCGCGCGCGCGCTCACGCTTATGCACGCCGTACTCTCGGATATACACAGGCGGCGTTTTACGGCGTTCACGGATTATAATAAGTTATTAAGTCCGAGCGAAAAGGGGCGGCTCTGCGAGAGACGGAAACACAGCAGCAGCAGCAGCAGCCGCTGTGGTGGCACCTCCCGCAGAAACGCGCGCGGCGCTAGAAGGACGACGAGGCGAAAAAGAGAGTGAAAAAGCGACAGAGCGAGAGAGAGAGAGAGAGCGAATGGATACACAGTGCGTGTATATATATGTGTGCCAGGAAAAAGGGAGTGAGTGAAGAGAGGAAGAGAAGGGGGAGAGAGAAAGAGAGAGTCGGAGGATGATTAAACCCCCCCGAGACGGTAATTTTTCATGTCCGATCATAAATTACCGGACTGCCGGCGCGCACTGCCTCCGCATATGCTAGCAGAACGGTGCGCGCACCGCACGCGGCTAGTAGCGAGATCGCGCACTGCTGCGGAGAAGGGAGAGACAGAGTATACGGGGAGAAAAATTTCCAGTCTCGGTATTATAATTAGCTATGTTAATTATGTATTAATTTATTGTACTGGGGAGCGCGCGACGTTTTAATTATAATCCTGCGCGAAAGACGCGAAATAAGCCGCCCGGGGCAAACGCTCGAGAAACACGTCGGAGGTATATAGTCGGGTTCTCTCGATTTCTTCTTGTTACGGTATACTTTCGCCTTTATATCGGGCTCTATCTGCGGTGGCGCGCATTCCTCGGCTATATATTTGCCGATCGCCGGCGTCGTCGTCTCGTTGTTCGTCATAATTTCGTCGTTTAGAGAGAAAGAAGAAGCAGAAGAAGGCGTGTGTGAGTGGTCGCAAATTTAAATTGCTATGGTCCGTAGACTTCGAAATATATGATCTGTTATAAATTTAAATTATAATCAATAACTGAGGAGGTAGGGCGAGTCTAATTTAGCGGAGCAAACGTTGCACACGTTGGCAGAAAAGTGTCTGATTGATAGGAAAGCGCGGAGAGTAGTTAGAAGAACATCATTCAATTAATAAGATATTTAAGATCAGCGATATTGAAGTTGAGATTTAAGTCAGCTTTGAAAGTATAATGAAACAGTGAAAGTATAATAAATAAATTTTTTAGACGACGAATAAAGATATACTACACCGTTGTCGACTTATCGTCCCCAAAAACCATTACTAGCTTTTTCTGTATGCCGTATCCTACTTTTATCTTGCGAAGTAAAGTAAAAAAAAAAATTTTACAAAGCCTCGACTTTATACATAAACACGCTATAGATATAAACTTACAAAAGTATAACGCGCGCGCCCGCACCTCACGTCGACAGGGATCGGCTTTTACAGCTATTTTTTCCCGAAAAACTCGTTAAAATTTCGAAAGAACAAAAGAAATATTTTTCAATGCACTAAAATTTCGCGAACCGTATATACGCGAACCGCGCGCTCGCGGAATAGCCTTACTTTACGCGCGATGGTCACGGATCGTCTGGCAGCGAAAAAAGAAACGATCGTGCTGCTGCCACCACCACCACCGCTGCACACCCCATGGCTGCCGAAAAATAAAATTCGGAATCGCGCACGCACACGCAAGAAACATCGGGCGCGTATAACGTTCGAAAGCGTGTCAATCGCGTCGCGAAACGTCCGTACGCATATGCACACTACGCTAACGGCGAAAAAGCTTGCGACGCGCCGACGGTCGTAAAAAAATTTTTGGCTCTCGCGTTTTATAAGCGCGGAGAGGGGCGACAGCGACCGGAAGCCGTTTCGCGCGGACCCTCGCCTCTTTATCTCCCTCACTCCCTCTCTCTCTCTTTTTTCCGGGGCTGGAAACAAACGTTCCGCGGGAGCTTCCAATTACGGTAAAATGCGCGTAGAGCTGTTGTATAGACGGCGGCGGCGAAACTCAGGAGGCGAGAGAGTATCGGGCGGGAGGAGGGGGGCAGAGTATAGCGCAGTGGCGATGCAAATTGGATTGCACCGTACATAAGTATTCGGCAAATGAAAATTGATTTTGACGCGTTGCCATTAATACCGGACGCGGGAGAGAGAGCGTCGTTTTAATAAATGCAAGAACACAGCGCGTCGAAGAGGCCGCGAGCCAATGGCGCACTGTCCGGTGATTTCGCGCGCTCTCGTGTGTGCATGCTCGTCATATTAAACAAGTCAGACTAGACACAGATACGTTAAAAGCACTTTACTGTTTTGCTAATTCCATTTATTATAGGCGGTTAATGTCCGCATAATACTAAAACCGATGCGCACGGTCTGCTCGCACGCGCGCGTACACACGAATGTGTTTGCAGAATCGTATATATAATTATATATTTATATATTGGACGCGTGATACTCGCGAGGGGGCGTCTAATCTTTCGGTGATATTGCTGAAAAGTAATAAATGAAATCGGTGTTTTTATAGCGCGCCCCGTGGAGCCACGCGAGCGAGCGGGCGAAATTGCCGGGTACTGACACGGAACGTTAATTAACGACAAAGTGCCGCATTGAGATGTCAAGTGAGCGATCGATAAATTAGGTGGGTGATCCGTGCGCGCGCGCAAGCCCCCCGAACTGACACCGAAATATTTAGAGAAGTTAATAATTAACAAGGGGCGAAAACACTTTGTTGATCCCGACGTTTGGATATCGGCGTGTGACATACATTCATTAGGCGTATTATAGAAAGAGAGCATTTCCAAACATTCTAATTGAGAATATTCGTTTATTATTATTATTATTATTGTAGTCAAAAAGATTATAATTTAATTCGAAATTGTTACGCACTGAGTTACAAACAAAAATATCATTAAAATATATTGAGAACATGTAAAATATTAGTCAAAGAACCTGTTTTGTCTATTTTATTTAATTATAAAATATTTTAATAATCCAATATTCGTAGAAGTAAAAACAACTAATAATCTATAGTCATTTCCGAATTTACATATTGCAGTGAATAAATCCTAATTAGAACACCGTTACAAAACACCTTAAATAAGGTCATTGTTTAATAGATAAGCTTTTGAACATTAGACAAACGTTTGTAAACCATCACTACGTCCAAAATGTAATATAAAATTTGAAATTACCATTTTTCCTACGATACATTACCTCTAGGACTTCGGCAGACACTAGGGGCCTTAGTTATTGGAAAATGGGTAGATTGGATCAATTTCAATCAAGGCTTTCGATTATTTTAAATTAAGCAAATCGAACTTTTTATTAACTTACCGAGCGTTTTATGTATGTATATCCTATGTCAATTGACGAATAACTTATATTACTTTCTTTCTGCGAATTTTTAGTTGAGTAGTTATTCATGTATTTGATATTTCTGCTTGACACTATATTTACATTGAATATATATTTCAGTTTATAATAATATTATTTAAACTTGTAGCAATTAATATACCTTACTATCATGCATGAAGCTTATTCTATTCTCTATTTGAATGGCAATGTTCATCTATCTAGTATAAATATATATAGAATATCTCGAATATTAACACTTATTTCACTTGGCGAAAGAACAGCCAATCGTAAAGATCGATACATTTGTTGGACTCGATGTACCTTTTCTGTTTTTACTTATCTCAAAGCAGCCTATATATCGAACAGTTATTAGATTTCTCACTAACACCCGTAAAACGCCCCTTGATTACAAATTGCTTATTATGCCCAGACTGATATTCGGCGCGCTCGGCCAGCAGCTCTCTCTCTCTCTCTCTCTTTCTGTCTCTCGCCCTCTCTCTCTCTCTTTCTCTCTTCTGGGCTGCCTGTAATTTTCGATGCATAATTTATGGTTGATTTAATGAGCCGCGAAAAAGGAGCTGCGCAAAGAAAAGAGGGGTTGCTGCGGGTATTAAAAGGGATTATTTTTAATTATCCATTGCCGCGCGCACGGCGGCACGATCCTCTTTCCTCCCCACCCTCTTTTTTTATACTTTAATTCCTCGCATACCATTTGAATTCTTATTTTTCATTTACATATTCGTTTAATGTTACGTTATTATGACTTATAATGTTAATGCTTCTTGAAATGAGGCAGGCCTTCCGAATTAATAATGATACGCGATCAAGTTTCTTTTATTAAATTTTTAATTGTGCCTTTATCTGGCAAGAAGAAAACAGTTGGAAACGATACACTAATGACTTTCAGTTCGAATCTTCAAATTATTCCAGTAACTTTGCCACAATATTGACAATATTTTTTTCATATACAGAGCAAATCATTAGTAAATACAGAGGCATGGGGCGAATTTTTGTTGAAAAATTTTGGCTGAAAAAGAGTGCAACAATGGGATGATTTGAAAAAAGCAGTCCCGGCATTTCGCGATATGAGACAATTTATTCACGTTTATCCGCGTCAATGCCGTTCGTTATGTTACGCGCGCGCACTTCAAATTCGGTTACACGATCTCCGCGCCCGTCGCCGCCATTTTTTGCCCTGCGTTACACTTCTATTTTCATTCCGCCTCACGTTTCGCGCAGCGCAGCGGCGGCAGCAGAAGGGCGGATGTTCCGCGAATGTCGCGTAAAAAATGCATCGTCGAACGGGGATTGATAGGCGCGCATCACCGGGCTGCGTATATACGTACGATACATGGATGTGCGCGTCCATTTACTTTTACTTGTGTGTGGCAGAGGTGCGCGCATGGCCTATAAAATGCCTTAATATGGCTTTCGAGCGCTACTGCAGACGCGCGCTGGGTGATCTCGACTAATTTAGAAAAAGTGTTATTTTTATGTATGTACGGGCGGAGAGTAGCCGTTATAAGTCGAATGTTTGATTTTATAGAATTTCAATGTTGCGCACGTTATATAACGCCGATGTCGCCTGTATGATAATGCCTATTTTTGACGTTTATCAAACTATAGATTTGGACTCGTCAAATGTCACTATGTATAGCTCTGCCAGAGTATATTTGCTCGGTTCTTTGGATGAAATGTGCATAGATTAACATCAGTTTTCGCCGACAGTAAGTGACTGTTTCTAAGAAAATCCTCTACCGCCACGGAAATAAACCGAGAGATACAATATTCATCTTTACTCCTATTAAGAATTCAAAAATTAATTAATCTCAACTCAGATATAACTTTTAAAATCCATTCAAAATTTCATTACAATCGAAAAAAATCGAAAAAACTACAGCTTTAAAATAACCGTATAAGACATATTCGTCACTCGTTGTATATAACGCAGACATACACATATCCTCCCCAAAAAGCGTATTGCGGATCGCATCAAACAAAGACAGTTTATTTCGACAAACAAGCACGAGCGCTGGGGGGTGAGAGAGAGACAGAAAGAGAGCAAGAGAGAGGGAGAGAAGAGGTCCGGTGTATCTTGAAAACACCGGAATGCGTTTGTCTGATGGATGCGTGCGAATTAGTTCGCGCCCACCTCTGTCGCGCGGCTGTCTCTAAAGCCGGAACCGCGTTTCAGAAGAGCGCGTTCCACCACCACCGCCACCACCACAGTATATATAGAGATGCAGCAGCAGCGGCAGCGGCGGTAGCTATATAACCTTGAGTTTGCCGTTTGCGGCGATGAAGGCATCATATATACAATCCTGTGCCCCACCCCCGTCGCTGGATGTGCATACACATATAGACTGAGTCCCTCGCTCGATTTTAGCGGAGAAAGAGAGAGGGGAAGCGCGCGTACGTGTCCTGGCCATACGCATAAAGTGATGAGAGAGAGTAACTGCCACTGGAAACGCCGCTGCCGGCGCCACACCGACTCTCTCTCTCTCTTCCGTTCTCTTTCTCTCTCTCGTTCTGTCGCTCCTCGCCCGGTGCTTTTTTAATGCTAAATGTTCTCTTTTGTTTGTACGTCTGGAAGAGCGGGGGAGGGTGCGAGAGCGCGCGCATGGATTCGGGGATCCGAGATACACTCGTCGACGCCACACAGTGAGGGAGAGAGAGCTTTTTTCAAATGCTAAACGCTTTTCCCTCTTTTTCCTGTCTCGCGGCGTCCTCCTCTCTCTTTCGTGTTGCAGCCTCGCGCGTGCTCGCCTCTTCGTTTGTTCCTGCTCATCGCCCGCAGTCAACGTCACGTAGGTGCCAGATCCGCACCAAATCGCGTGTTTTCTGAAAATAACGTTAACCGCTATAAAAGCACAGTCGTCTTTGTAAATAAAGTGATCAAGCGGAGAGTGGCGAGTCTTATTCCTCTTTTTCTTTGCGGATTGTCGCGTGACCGGGTGAGTTGGATGGAAAAGCTTTTTTTCAATTTTTGGGAATATTGTTTGTTAGAAAAAGGATATTGTTTTGGAAGTTTTCAAAATTTTTCAAAAGGTAAGCCGGAATTCAGGGATATTTTTAAATCGGCATCCGAATATACTATAAAACTATTGTTTTTATTCTGACTTTAGATTTTTAAGGGTAGTTGCACTGAACAACCTCAAAGCTTTTCTGAACCTTTTCTACTATCGAAAAATACTAAATTTAAACAAAAATAAAAGATGCGTTATTAAGTTTTTATCAAAGAACGCAATTATATGTTCAAGTATACTTGTTAAGGAGGTGCCGGAAGTTCCAATTTCGCAATTATCATTGCTTTATAGTACATTACGATACGTGCGACTTAAGTGGCCCATTATTGCACGGCGTGAAGTTAGCGCCCGAGCGCAGCGAGGGCGATAATTCACGTCGTGTAGT
>UXGD01001106.1:0-39800 GCA_900474315.1 Torymus auratus | reverse complement strand
ACCTTTTGAAAAATCAGATTATAATATTAAGTTTTTGGCGGTTTTTATTTTATTTATAGAATATATAAATTGTTAAATGAAATAAATTTTCATGAAAATGCTTATGTTACTCGAATGAGTAACCTGTTAGTTTTAAGTTATAGTTTGTTTATAAGTTATAGGTTGTACAACTAGTTATAGTTTATACAACTAATACTTACAAACTATAACTTAAAACTAACAGGTTACTCATTCGAGTAACATAAACATTTTCGTTTAACAATTTATATATTCTATAAATAAAATAAAAACCGCCAAAAACTTAATATTATAATCTGATATTATAATCTGGTTGTATACAACTAATACTTACAAACTATAACACATATATATATATATATATATTAAAATCACATTTTTTTACTTTTATATCATTGTCATTTTATCAAATTATTTCACCTACAATAAAAACACTTCTAATCAAGACAACTTGCTACGAGTGCACTTGAGTGCGTGCGTCAATAACCATTTTCGCCAGATGCGGATGCATTTTACGAAGATACTCAAATCTCGACATCTTGATGATCTCTGGTGCATTGTCGATAAAAAAAATCAGTGCCTGCCTTGTTAACTCTGCACAATCACACTGCTCGCCAAGGATAAGCACATCACATACATTTTCCGTGTTTAAATCCTTTAGTATTTCGTCCTCGCAGATGAACTTGAGTGAATTAATCCCAAATCGATCGGCGGCGGCAAGTAGGTCGACCACCGACTCATCTAGCTTTGTAACGTTACGGGTGTACATGAATTCCAGAACTTGAATAAAAACTGGCAGACTTATGTTCTTGATCACTGCTGACATGGTCTTGCACTCAATCATGTTGGATTGAAACATGGCGTCGAAAACCGCACTGTCGGCCGTCAATACAGATTTATGTACCGGCAACGCGAAGCCTTCAACATGAAGCGTCACATCACTGGTATTCTCATAATTCACCAATTGTTCCAGATTTGTTAGCGATAAGTGCGGTGGTACGTCGTGCACGATTCTAAACTTGCAAATTATCCGCAAGCTGTACCCCGCGTTGTTTCTCACACAGTCCAAAATGCCGAAGAAGGCATACGAATCAATACCGGCAGAGGTGTAGTTCTCCTCCGGTATTTTGAAAACTAACTGAATGAGAGTACTGTGATTTTGGAAGCACACTGTTCGCTCCATAGAAGCTCTCACAGGCTCTAGATGCCCGCGGCCGTTGTATACGTAGGTTTTTAACAACCCAGATTGTGTGTAGTTCTTAGACGGATGGCCATTTGGAAAGTACTCCATCCTGAACGCGTAGCATCCATGGTGAAGTGTAACACGTGACGAGGAAATGATGGGATAGTCGTCCGTCGGTGAGATCAAGCCCTCCAAATCATTCATTGTCCAGTCTAGATGGACCTCCATGTATTTATTATTGATCGCATTCTCATCGAGGGACTTGTGGATGACGGCTGTTAGCGATTGGGACATTGTTCTGTTACTAGAATATTAGTTGTATAGCTAACGATTCACTAACACGTTCTTTTTCTCTTCTTTTTGATTGTTTTTTCTTCAATTGGAATAAACACTAACACGTAGACGAAACTCCAGCAAATGTTTAATGCACGTTTCTCGAGGCGATCCTCCTCGGGCGTAGGTCTGTCACAGAATAACATTTGAAAGACTGACAGCGGTAGAGAAAGTAGGGGTTGTATGGGTACGTGCACCTTTTCCTGAGGTCAAGTAATGTTTCGACGATAGCGGGGGAAAACGGTAATTTTCGTTTTTGACCTGAAACATCTAGGAATGAGACTTCGTATGCAGCCCAGTTTTTATACCTTGTATTATATGAGAAAACAGATGAACAAGCGAAAATGGGGTTGTGACACCATTTTAGGAAAAAATCCATTTATCTTATAGAAATTTAACATGGGAAAATGGGTGAAAAGAAGTCTGTGATGATTAACCAATAGGAAAAAAGCGATTAAGGCAGAGGAAAGGTGCTTTATCTTGATATGAGAATCGTTAAAATCAGTCCATTTGGCGCAAAGTTACGTGCATTTGAAAATCGCGAAAAATGGTTGATTTTTCCCGAATCCATGTAATTCCATCATTTTTAGTCATTTTTGGTAATTTTTCGCGATTGTCAAACGCGCGTAACTTTGCGCCAAATTGGCCGATTTTAACGATTAACCTCTCAAATTAAAGCAATTTTCTTCTACTTTAATTGCATTTTTGTCGAATATTCGTTGTCACCTTTGAGAGCTTGCTATTGGTTAATCATCACAGACTACTTTTCGCCAATTTTTCCCATGTTGATTTCCCAGAAGAAAAATGGATTTTTGCCTAAAACGGTGTCACAAACCCGTTTTCACTTGTTCAAATGTTTTCTCGTATAATATAAGGTATAAAGATTGAGAAAAAACGTGTCCGAAAGGTGTGCTCCTAAAAAAAATTTTTGCCATTTTTGTGACACAAAAAGTGTAACGGCTTGGCGATATAAATGGATATATTTCAACCACGAACATATACGTCTCTTCACTGTCCACACCCATTTGATAAACAAATGGACGAATCATTTAACAAAATAAATCATCTCTTTCAACTGTCTATATTGTATCTCAACCATTTCGCAACGCGGCGTCTCTAGCTACCATTCCCTTCCATCTACCTACTAACCCCATCTCAGATGCATCATTAAAAAAAATCGCACGCTCCCTGCCATTCATCTCATTTCCCTCCTTTCCCCGTATTTCCTCGGCAAGACGCTAAGCGAAGAAACTTAACGAGGAAACTAGACGGACGCGCAGCTCCTCGGCGTACCTCTATATAGTACGCGAAATCGGACCGCGGTGAATGAATGTCAATAACGCCAAGTCGGGTAACACGCGCTTATCGGGCGTGAACTATCGTTTGGCAAACATTGCCTCTCAAGTTTCTCCCTACGCGCTAGCGTAGTAGTAGTAGTGGTGATGGTGGTGGTAGTAGTTCTGACTTTCCGTGACGTCTGGCGATGGGCGATGGGCATCTCTCTCTACCCCTTCGACAAATCGAAACTTGCCGCCGCCACTCTGCCTCTCCGGTTTCCCTCTGTCCGTCGCTGCGCGCCGATTTTAGGAAATCGAACGCTCGCGCGTGTACGTACCCCCGGGGGAGTAGTTTCGCCTTTGTCGATCAAAATTGGCACGTCACGCGCGGATTTCGCCGGGGGTAAGCTTAGCGTACCCGCGTAATACCGTCGCGAGCGACTGTGTTCTGTGTTTGCGGTTATATGATCGACTGTTGGATGCAGATGCGGAGGTGGGTATTAAAGTTGCGGGCCGAGGGATTGAGGAATTATTTGGATAATGGCGGGCGAGCGGGTCTCCGATATGATGGCCGATGTGCTGTTTTGGCGCAGCGAAGTGGATGGGAAAAGGTTTTCGTTGTTTATTTTATTACGAGGGGACGTGAAATTAAGTTGATTTTGAGTGAGTAAATGATAAATTATACTTATGTTCTTTACGTATATGTAGATATTTTTGCAGGAAATGAAGTCAGGTCACAATTTGCATAAAATGTGTTTTATGATGTCGGACATTACTCAATTTTAATCGCCATTAAACAAGATTTGATTAAATATATAAAATTCGTTTGTGTATAATTTTGACAATATATAACATAAAATGTCAATAATGTTTCATTAAATGTTAATTAAATTTATGAGCTTTATAATATCATACCTCCGTATTGACTTATATAAAATTTGTATTTACTTTTTATATTTTAATTTATTCTATCCATTCAGTTGACCGTATATTGTAAAAGTCGTCATACTGACTCACACAAGAAAGTAGATAAAGAATATGGCTCATAAAATTTATTCGACAATGGCGTAGAAACCGTACGATAAATTTTTACAGACAATTTAAATTTCTTAGCTTTACTAGAATACATTAATATACCTGGTTAAAAGAATTACAACAATACATTGTTGATTTATTCATTAAAATATATATTTATAAATATGATATTCTGTATTTAAATTAATTGAAATTGCAGGAAAATCCATATATAAGCTGGTTTTGGTTAGTAAATTTATTCGAAGCTGGAACCCAATGCAAATAAAAAAATTCTGCGCAATACTGTTTTTACGACTTTAAAGACACGATTTCTTTTAAATACAATGTTTTAATATCCCTGCCCACGTATATTGGAAAAACTTAAAATGCATATTCAGTCATAATACGTACAAGTCGATTCTTCTATTTTTTCTGATTCAGAATGAAACTAAAAATCATTTGTCTTACAATTGTGATAACTTTTCTAGCATTAACTCATGCTTTGGGCAATAAACAAGGTAAACAAGGTAAATAATGATACATTTTATTTATTATTTATATAGCAAAAGTTTTATAAACACATTAAAAAAATAAAATTTTTAATATAGCAAAAATAAACCTAAATGGAATGCCATCAATTGAAGACGTTCGGGAAAAAATTTATATACATCAATAAGCAAAGATGAAAGACCATAATTGGACATATGGATCGTAAACGATATTTTATTTGATTTAAAAAAACTAAATTATTAATAAGTTTCTGTTTATTTTACGTAACGAGTGTACTTAAAGAGTGTATAATTAAATAAAAATGAAGTAAAAACAATTGTGTTTTTATTTTCCACTAACTTGTTTTTATATATAAAATTGATTGTCTAAGCAATTTAAATTTAAATGGAGAAGTCTTGAGAAGCATTTCATTTATTCATCGCAATTGAATTCTTATACTCGTATTTCATTATTGTCGAATATTTTAATATTGGTGATCGAATTCTGTTACGTATCCTTACACGAACTAACACAACTCGATGAAATATGCATTTTTTTCATAAAATATTTTTTAGCTTTTTTCGCCCACTAACACCGAATCTCCATGTTTACATTGTTTTTATTGGACGGGGTATATCATATACGAACTCGGTTGAAATCTGTATATCGAAATCCCACAATACGGTGTTTTTGCGCAGTTTGAAAAAAAAAGTTATTAAAATAAATTTTATCGCGATAAAATATTATGCTGTAAAATGCATTATTTGCATGATTCTTCTCAACTCGCAAAACATTCTCATCGCAATTAAAGTATTTTACTCGTTACACAGCTAAATTAATTATCGAACTTCGTGCACCTTCCTCGCAAAATCAATCAACCTTCAGGACAAAAAAAAATTACGTCTCAATCAGTTCTTTCACCGGACCAATGCTACCTACTACATATGCACACGTAGAGAAGCTTCGAACGCCCGCTACGATCGATCGCCGCCAGCGAAACTTTCGTGTTCAACGTTGCAATCAACGTAAAACTCCTACTCCCTGACGGTGTACCGGGTTTTTTTTTCTCGCGCGAGAGAACATACCGCGACGACCCTTCTTGCCTCCTCCACTCCACCGACCGCATACAAAGTAACGTTAATCAACGTAACGAAGCGCGCGACGCGTATACGTGTATATATGTATATATACACTTGTGCTACTTGCGCGTCTCGAGTGGAAAAAATACGCAGGGTAAGGTGGCTGACTTTAGATGGTCGAGCTCCGCGGCTTAATGTATCAGGGAGTGGAAGATTTTACGGGCTATTCACGCGTTTCGAGATTTACGAGGACGGGGGGTTTAGTATCGCTCTATCTAATGTCTTTTTGTGCACGCGGTTGTGCCATCGCCATAATACGAACATCACCATTTTTATTTTTCGCTGGTTCTCGAAAGTGTCGGTAATGTGGGTGATTGATATGGGGATTAGGAAAAGTGGTAGCAACCGATAATTTCATACTAAAATTTAACTGTATAAACTATTTTTATTTTATTCAGAGATCATCGTTGTTAAAGTTTTAATTTTGTGTCAGGAATGTATTTTCTTATATTGTAATGATGTATAATTTGATGAACTTAAGTTGGAAACATTTGTTTTGTAGGTATATGTAAGTAGGACAGCTATAAGACTTCCGAAGTGGTATGCATGCAAACTTTCGCGAAATATTCTGTGATAAGTATCAATGTACAAAATTTGGGTTGCACAGTAGTCGATGAAGTGATTAATCAAGTGCAGTTTATTTATGTTTTTTTATAGAACTTCTTTTATAAATATTTTTAAATTTAAAGTAATTAAACAAAAAATAACATTGTTTATTTAGCTTTTAAATTGATGAGAAATCTTTTACCTACAACACAACGTATTTAAAAAAATGAAATGTAAATGTATACACTACAATATTCATAAAGTTAACCAAACACCAACCGCATAAATCAACAACCAATTTAGTAATTAAATTTTTGTGTCTCCAGCTAGAACGAATGTATTTCATCATCACTGTAAGCACTGGAAGGAAACTTTGAATGAAGAATCGGGCAAACAAAGCAATTAAATTCGTTTATCTTAAAGAAGATAAATAACGTGTATGCGCTCGGTATGTCTCGAATAATAAAATTTTAATTTTAACGGTATAATTGTACCGAGCCGCAAAAGAATTTGCAAAAGTTCAACAACGGCATTCCAGCGAAGCTGTGGAGAGGGAAAGAAAAAAAAGTGACTACAGCAGCACAAAGTAAGAAAAAACGCGTTTGTCCGTACAGCGAGTGCGAGCACTTGTGCTCGCTCTTGACAGGGCGAGAGTCCAGCCAACTTTCGGCAAAAAGGCGGTCGGAAGTTTTTACCTGCGTCATGTGTAATTGTGTGGTCGTTTGTGTCATGAATCACGCAGAATCCTTAAAGTGTAAGAAATTAAATCTTATAAAAATGTTTTAGCGTTACATTGTTTTTTAAAAAATATTTTAACACCGCGTTGTTTGTAGTTCAGGTCAAGTTTATTGAATACTCACAATACTACTGAACTCGAACTACAATTGAGAATGCAATATTAACTCTCATGTTTCTACGAGAATTATTGGCTCTCAGCTTAAGTGTATCAGTATGTAGATGAAATGCGTCTAATGTGCCCTCGAGACATATAGGATACAACGTATGACATGCTGCTATTGATCCAGCTTAATCCAAATTTACTTAAGCTATGAGAAGGTGATATGTAACGCCCAAAATATACCCTTCTTAATACAACGAGGGCAATAATTAACTTATACGTAATGAGTTATTTCATATGATTTATGTTATCTTCTGTCGTTAGCTATACAATTTTTTCATTTTTCATTTCAACTAAATTCAATTTTAAAACCACTTTCGACATGAATTTCCGCGAGCTTTTAACTAAAATATTACGATTTTAACTTTGGATTAAAAGATCTTGAATATTCCAAGACGTCTTTAACGTCTCATCCATTCGTATTAATACACGGCTATACAGCAAATCTTATACCCCGGTAAAAGAAATTACTTCGAGTCTTCTTCCCTTCAACCCATGTGAAAGAATTCTCTCACCACTCTGTACTTTTCAAAATATCCATCCACATTATCGCAGCACCGAGGCTCACAATTGTAGTAGGTTGATTGTGGTCATCCCCTCCCCTTTTTCTCTTCCTCTTTACTTCAGTTTGCGCTAACGCGCAACGTCCCGGCGCAATGCATTTGCATCCTTTTTATTATTGCGCTGTGTGTTCGTGCGGCTTTTTATTAAAGCAAGAGCGCCTTTGCGTATAGAGTTTATGCTTCGGTTGGGCATTAAAAGATGAACAAAGGTACACCTGAGAGGGTGCTTATGAATTTGCCAAGCGATTAATATATGCGAGCTTCGTGGATATAAGCTACATTTATTTAAATAAAAATAACGACTGATGATCAATTATATATAAAAGTTATTTAATAAACATTGCGAAAACTATTTAATGCCGAGAAATTCTAAAATAATTGAATTATGAGATATTTTCTATACGAATTGCCCTTATACGCGGAAACGCTGCGAGATTATTTTTAACGTAATTACCAGTCCGACGAAATGATTTTCATATACATTTCTCTGCTGCACATATATAAACAAAGACAAACAAAACTCTCGCGCTTCGTAATATCCATCGCATTCCTTCCGCGCAGCCGACGTTAAACATCAACCGTGTACACCGCATCACACCAACGCTCATCGCTAACAAACCAACACCCACATACACATATACATTCTGGTACATCGGCTTATTTATCGAGGCAGCCGGCCAAAAGTGTGTGCTTCATTCCAGTGCTCTACAAGGCTGGAAAGACGCGCGCGTGCGAGTGCGATGGAATTGAATTCGGCGAGCGAAAGTTGTCGCTGTTCTCCGCACTGTGTGTGCACCGCATATGCGCCCGGTCGCGCAAAGTTGGGTAATGCAATTTTCGTTTATCGTCCTCGGCTATTCGCGCCCGCGTTATTCTCCTACTTTATTTATTTTATCCATCCCCGTATACACACATATGTGTAGTATATATATATACACGAGAGTGAGTGAGTCTTTCTGTAGCACCCTTCATTCTCGGCATATGAGATATTCCGCTGCCAAAAATTGAAAGAGAGGTCCGGAACTTCGTGGGGAACACGTGTGTATAGGTAGTGTAGATGTGTGCGCGCCCCGTGGCGAGGAAAGTTGAGTGTGGTGGAGATTCGATCGCGGATGAATGGAGTTGACCGTTAGATAGGAATTATTCGATAAAGTTCGCGTCGGGGAAAAGTTTCTTAGGGAAGTCTTTCTGACGTAAGTGGTTTCGTTTTGGAAGTACTGCTAGGCTTCTTTTTCACGTCAAAGCTGAAAATTTATTATCATTGTGTACAATGTAAAATTTGGTTTTTAATTAAATCCAAACATAATAACCAAATTGCGCAAAGATTTATTCTTTTTAGAAGGTAATCATTCAATTTTTCAAGCTTATTAGCATGAGTATCTCAGAAGAGGCTTTTACGAGCGCTCGTGTGTGCTTTGAGCGACCTGTATTTTGTGCATGCCGCGCTTGATATTAAGAAAAAAAATGAGTTTGTGATATTCTGCGGGCTCGTTTAACGGATATTCGTAATCATGGTTGCAAAGTTTCGAAAAATATAGAAAATTTCGTCCATGTACATAACACTACAATTTTTATAGGAAGAGTTAACAAGTTTTCATTTATTTTTTCACATTGTTACGCAAGTGCGTCTTCACGAGTACGCTACTATTAAATGTTGTGTACATTTTTTATTGCGGTATGAGAAAACGCAGAGGTAAAAATTTTAATTTCACATACACGCGCGTGACGTTTAAACTTTTGTTTTGTGTTTCTTTTTTCTTAAATTGCATTTAATTTAATTCTCGTAGTGCGACTTCACGCTAGTTTAGCGCGACGTCAACGTTGTTACTCAACTGTTCTTTACGAAAATTCAGATAATATTACGCAAGCAAAACTTCCGACGACACTGCATGAAACTCGTTTAAGGATATAGGAATTCCAGATTCTATCTTCACAACTTCTTATTCAATTTTTGCGATATTCTCAACTTTCATTTTGCATCTTGACTAAGTTAAAGCGAACAAATTGTGGCGTTATTCGTTTAAAATTTAATCATAAGATTCAATATACGTATACTATTAATCCTATAATTATCATAATACATCGTGAATAATTTTAAAGGCAATTAGAAAACATTTAAACAGTAATTAACTTTTAACAATCATCTCAAAATAAACCTCAGTTAAAAACATTATTCCATAAACATTTAAAAGAAAATATCTCAGCCGAATCTAATTTACACATTCACCGGCACTTTTCGCGCCTCCCACCCTACACTAGCTCGCGCAAAAACTCGTTTAAAAGTACAAGCTCTAAAAATCACAGTCCCTCCTTACTCTACTCTCCAATCCCCCCCGCTAAAAATCAGTTAAAGCCCCGGAGCGCGCCGACTTAATCGACTTTCTCCCCGAGCTTTAAGACCTTCGCTCTGAGATTCCCCAGTCCGCCTCTCGTTATACCCTCGCTTTCTCTCTCGCGCGCGTGCACTCTGACGCAGGGAATATAAGAGCCTCCGCGTCATTGTACGTCGAACAATGACGATTTTCATTCCGCCGGGACGCGCACGTGTGAGATGGGAGAAAGCGTTTAAGGAGACGGACGAGAGGGAAAATAGAGGATTCGAGTCCCCTGTGTGTTTAGGGGCGGTGGAAGAGAAGGAGAAGCAGGTAAAAAGGGCCCTCGAGTCGATAAATGCAAAGGACGGGAATGAAGTTGGAAGGGGGGAGGGAAAACAATCCTAACTGCGAGAGGAGTTTCTGTACCTACGCAGAGAGAGAGAGGAGCTGTAGAGAGCGCCGCGGTGTGGACGGGTCAAATAGACTCTTCTGCGGTTTTATGAGTCAACTTTTATTCTTCGGATAGTTCTGCGTTTGCTTTGTCACTCTTCGACTGTAAAAATGTTGTTCTTTTCTAATTGAATAAATATGTTTACTCTCGCGATTGTACAACTATATACGTACAAAGGCTTATTCTTCACCGATCATCGTGAAATTTCGCTGAGAAATGTCGAAGAAAAATACGCCTGCCGAAAAATCCAACCACTTTTTCAGCTGAAACGATGCAATCACATTTCACGCGCCGATGGCGCCGCCTCCACACCGAATCGCCTCAATTTTTCCGCGGGAGCCTTAAACCAGCTCCACTCGCTGGGGGTGAACAAACGAAGCAATTCGGTATAAGTCGTCTCGTTCAAAGCGAGAGCGCGGAGGAAAAGGCGAATACACAATTCACCTGAAACGCTCACTCGGCCGGTAAAAAATAATTGCACGCGCGCGGATAAAAGCCATCCGTATAATAACGATCGCGCTTTTTATCCTCGCGCGTGAGTAGATAGCCGTCCGCCGTCTCGCAGTTGAATTGCCCGCAATTAGTAAAAGCTCTCCTAAAAGCCTCGGGGCGACGTGTGTCTTATTATTTTTGGAGCGATCGTTTCATGACACATCCACGCGACAAGTTGCGGCGCACGTTATACCGCAGTGTCCTTTTCTTTGAAAGTTTATACGCGCGAGGGGGAGACGCGCGCTTGCAACGAGTTCGCGAAACTCGGCAAATTAGCGCGCGGGGAGATTTCGTTCCCAAAATTAATGAGCCGCGTGGCTGGTAATTGCAGGAAGCCGACGAACATACACGTACGTGTAGTAATTTAATTTTAAGGCAACAACGCGTCTCGTTGATTAACGAGCACGGAATTTTCGCGCGTTTTTTTGCGTATGGTATGGAAGAGATGAGGAGAAGATGATCTCGCGTTATATCGTCGTATTTTCGCCGCGAGGGAGGCCATAAATTACGAGCACTTCGATTTCGTCGTTGTCGTGCACGCGATCGCGTCATTCATGGATTATTCCGAGGCGCTCGTGAATAATGCAGCGATAGGACGGGATGAGAAAAGATGCGCGAGCGAGGTATGTAACGCGTACGGCGGGGATGAGAATGGAGATGAATTTTTAAGGGAGGAGAACGAAGTCGTAATCGCTTGCGAGCGAGGAGGTTCGGTTCTATTAATAGAGAGATGTTGGGTGGTTACGAGGGTGGATGATTTGTCGGGTTTATAGTGGGAAAAGGGGCGGAGGTGAAGGGTTGTTTTGTTACATGACACGCGTGCAGGTAATAAATATTGGTAAATTTTGTCCGGAATTTTCATTGAATTAAATTGTTGATGAGTCTATAAAATTAGTTTTTGTGTTTCAAATCTTTGTATGCGCAGTCTGACGGAAACATGACCACTACTATTTATGATATATATGTTTTACATTATAAATACACATATTTTTGTTATCGTTCATTGGTATATTAATATAAGGTTGTCAGACTAGCCGATGTAACCTTTGGAGGTATCAACCTTTTTTAATTCTGTATAAAAATGATGTCTTCGTTCTATTTCCAATTTTTTGCATATTCAGTTTTTATTCAACTTTTATTTATTTATTTTTGTACCCAATTGTTTGATACTTGCCGTAGAAAAATCTTCAATACAATATTCGTGTTTCTTCGTATTATAATAAACCTTTTAGTAATAAAATTATAATATCAACAGGAAATCCAGTATCAAAGTCTCAGTCGGTGTACCAAGAAACCGCCTTTCCAGAAACCTTATCTCTCCCTCTGCATAATACAGTACAAAAGTCACCCTCTCGCAGCGAAAACATTACCCCAATCCCAAAAAAGTAGCATACATGAGGCAAAACTCACCGTCTATATCGATCTCCTCGAGCATGGTGCGCAGCTCCTCGGCCCTGGCGAACTGTCCGAGCGAGCGCATGACCCTGCCGAGCTCGTCCTTTGTGATGGTGCCGTCGCCGTCCTTGTCGAAGAGCCGGAAGGCCTCCCGGAACTCTGCGAAGCAATGGAAAAGCTTGAAATATTGCCGGCGTAAAGAGCGCAGACAGGCGCGCCCCGTAGTTGTAAAAAGAGGCGCCGGTTTGAAAAAACTACGCTCGCGGATGATGCCGAAGCGCGTTCTGAACATGGGGGGAAAAACGGAAGATTAATGGTTCTCGGTTGGCAAGATTTATTGGAAAATTAGGTTCATCTCGTAATGATGTTTTTAGGGAAAAAAGGTTTACTCCGTATTATCTAGCTAATCCGCGGTTGCGGGTATAAGTTTAATTGGTCGATGGATGATTGATACGAAATCTATAATTTTGTAGCAGTAAGTGCTGACTTTATATTTGATTTGTAAAGTGTACATTGTGGGAGTTATTGGAATTTTCGAAATGTTGGTTCACATCGCTGATTCTTAATTACACAAATTTTCAACGCTCTACATGTAGCCTTTATTGCTTTTGAGCGCTATGGTCGGGAATTTTCTTAATTAAACTTTGAGATGACAAAGAGATTTAATTAACAAAATTTTATTCAGATAAGTAAAACATTCCATAATACCATACATCACAGCTCACAAAGAACTAAAATTAAAAAATTTCTACCAACAAAAATGTCCCTACACCTTTAATAAATCCTTCGAGAAATCCCTTTCGTCTCCTTCGCCCCACGCGTTATACAAATCCAAAATCTGCCACACAGCAACTCGCCACCAGGCACCTATACACACGCACACAGTCTCACCCCCGCAAGAGCCATTAGCGAGTATATAGGCATCGCGTACGTATACGATTGGCTTCGCCGGCGCTGCGGGCCAGCGTTTAATGGCCTCGTTTCACGGCCCATTGAGTTTGTACTAGCAGCACATGCAGCCGTGTATACATATATATGTAATGCACATCGCGAGCGCATATTGGCCGATGTTTACACTGCGCTATGGAATAAAAGATGCCGCGCCGCGCGCGAGAAATTTTACGAGTGGTGGTGTTAGAGACCGTTGGTGTGTATGGATGAAGAGCGGAGAGGCCGAGAGGTTCTTGGGACGAGGCACGTATGGGTGAGGGATGGATTAGCGAGAGTCGTGCGTGTTTTATGGGAAGAGTGCATGCTACGAGGGGTAAGTGAATTTTTGAGGAGAGGCTGAACGACGATGGTTGGAATTAAAATGTCTGCAGTAGATTTGGGTTAATATCTGTCTTCTTCTTTTAATTTATTTACAAAAATCAGTATTTAACATTATACATTACTCAACGATTTGATATCATAACTCCCGGAAGTAGAAAATGTTGATTCAGCTACTCTTGGATTATCAAATACATCAAGTGTATGTACCTACACCAACATCAGTAAGTCTGACGAGGTACACATCACCAGATCCGCGTCTTAACCCCGCGCGAAGCTCGTCTTGTTCCGCTTTAATCGTCAGGAATTAATTCATGTATACGCGCTTACGCACACATCACTCTCCTCCCACACCCAACTCAAACAACCGATCACTTATACACATATTTTACGATCCGATTCGCTCAACCTTATTATCCCCCACCTAATTAGAGCTCCTTAAAACATTCTTGCGCTCTCGGCTTAATTTCCCGGCTAAATCCGTGCTATGTGTATTAAATTCGCGGCTTATACCGCTGACGAGAATTAATGAAGGGGCTCGTTCGAGTGCGCGCGAACGTCAAGTAAGGAAGTATAACATCGAGCGCCTAGCAGAGTTTAGCTGTATTTGGAGATAGGCGCGTCTCGGAGAAGCTATAAGTATATATAATACACGCGAGCGTTGCACCGAAGAAGATAATTAGGCAGCGGGGCTTCAGTTGATCGTCTGAGGGTTAGGGAGTTACTGCGCACGCGAAGAGCCTCGGTAATAATTTGTGTCGAGAGTCGAAGGTATTATGGGAATTCGAGATATTCCTATTTGTCTGGATTCGTTCATTAGCATTTTATTCATCCGTACATGTAAAATAAATTTTTTACCGAAACTCTGCGAATGAAAGTTTTAACATATTTTCACTGAAATGATTTATTCCAGTCCATACTTGGTACTCGAACGCTATACAGAAGGTTGCGCAAGACCCTCCATTCATTCACTTCTTCGAAAAAGGACCACACGTACCCTCTTATAAAATTCTCTTTGAACCGCACGCACGCACTGCACTCTTTCTACGCTCTCATCTCCCCAAAAGCTTCGAAACATACAGCATCGATCGAACGCGTATACATATACGACCACTCAAACTAACTCTCCTCGCCCGCGCGCGTGTGTATAATCCGCGGCAAGTTCACGCGAGTTATCCTCTCACGTCCTCTCTATACAAGTTGCGCCCGAAATTGGCCCAAGGGGTCGTAAAAACCATCATCCCTGCGTATACACTCAGCGGGTATTACATCAATACCATAATATACCGGCGACGAAGTTTACAGGCGCGAAATAACGACCAGCAACGCGTCAATTGACCGGAATGCGTTGTGTGTGTTATCTCGGACAAACGCGCTTTACAAATTGCATTAGCCCGCCGGCGAGTATTAGCTCTCGGCCGCGTATTCCCTGAGTAAATATACGAAAGAGGACGTGAGCGCGCGCTTGATGGCCGGGTTTTCGGTTCGAGGGCAGCGAGTAAAAATTGAATTTCGAGATGGTGTAGGTCGCGAAACAGAGGTATGTATTGGTTGGGGTTCATCGAGCGGAGAAGTTGTTCGCTATAGAGTTGACTGACTTACATTCCGGATGAGGTTTCTTTGCTGAGATTTTTAATAATGCGGTTGAAATGAATGATAATAGCTTGTGGGGTTTGGTAATGCGGGGAAGATTATGTTGGCGGAAAGAGAGTAGGTAATTAGCATTACCTACAGTGCATTTGGCATAGTTTGGTTCGGTGGAAAGTTTGAATAATGCATGGAATACGTGAACTTGAAACTATAATAAGCAAAACTCGTCTGCGTATACATTATAATAGCCCAACATTTCGAAAATCACAGAACAAATGTACGATAATTGGAACATCATCTGTACCTTTAGTAATGTCATTGTAAACAACATATTCACGATTTCAATTAGTTCTCATAGTATACTAACACGATTGTAGTTCCCATTCTAATGACACTTTGCTCCTTTAATACAAAAAAAATTTTAATCAATAAACAAATCGGCACATAAACTACCTTTCATCTGGGCCTTAGTGATGTGTGGCTTCTTGACAGCGAGACTGGACATGAGCTGGTCCGAGGCTGCGTGTAAGTGATACGAGCCGCTCTTCTCGGGCTTGGGCACGTGGCTTTGGGAGTCCGAGGGTACACCACCGACTGCGCCGTCATCGCTCGTCCCGGCCTCGTCCGGGTCGTACGAGCAGGCACCGGCCTCTTCCCTGCTACTGGACGACATCGTGCGCACCGGGCAAAACTGCTATATAATATATTCAATAATTAGGTTTCATGATTAATGGATAGAAGTGGACTGGTTCTATTGGAACTTTTAAATCAACGAAATCAGGGGAGAATGTTGAGATATGGAGCTTGAGAATAACTAACAAAGCTGGTTCGGTGTTTAGATCCAATCAGTTAGCCATCGATTTCGGTTCGGAGGAACTGACGGAGATTTAATTAAGATTTCAGCAGAGGTTTGTCGAAAGACAGCCATTTTTTAGATGAAAATGTTTGCGCTCATACGATTGGTGTTTGATAACGTGTTGAAGAAAAAAAGAAAAGAATTTAATCGCCAATCATGTATAACTCCCAACGCAACTTGGAATAACTAAAGTTTAGATAATCCGACCACAAGCTGACTTATATAAACTCCGGCAACGAAAGTCGATCCGATTTTCAGCGCAGCTGCGCGATAATTTAATTGAATCCCATCTATATATACACACAAAGTTAACACCCGTTACATCCAAAATCAAACTTCCCCTTAACACTTCTAAAAAAATATTTATATTCATGTGTACTCTTACCATTGGCTTTCGTCGTAGCCAGCTGGGCTCGGGTCCAGTCTCCTCGATCCTCGGCGGCTTGGGAAACTGGTAGCGCTCGTCGAACGTCGTCTCCTCGAGCTGCTTGCTGGTGCTAGCAGCAGCCGCCTCCTCAACACCTCGGCCTGGATGCAGAGCTGTCTTGATCGTGCCCATGAGGTCCGAGGGTGAGACGATGGAGGAGGAACGCGCGGTGCTGCGACGATGGCTCGTCGAGCCAGCCGCCGAGGTGGCACCATCCGCCTCGTCATCCTCGTTTGATACTGTGCTGCTTTGACGAGTCTGCAAAAGATGAAAGAGGATCCATCAGAAAAAGTGTTTTTGTTTTTTATTACATATTTTGTTTATAATATAAACATATATAACCATTTATAGTTGCTTTATATAGTTATTGTAAACATTAATTTCTACGAAGAGATTCATTATTCAAAATCTGCATTTCGGAAGGTTAGTGCATGTGTTATTAATTATTGAAAGTTTAAAAGTTTAGTTTGTTACATTTACGAGAGGATAATTATGTAGTTATATGATGGTAGAAGGGCTCAAATCCAATTGAATTACAGCGTTTTTATCATTGTATGAATTCCAATGCACAATCTGAGAAAATATCATAACCTACAGGTACATTATTTTGAAAAAAAAAGTATTTTATCTAAACCTTAATTTCTCGAAAACTTTTTCAAATGACTTATGCCCTTCTAACACATAACCACAAAATTCATTGCGATAGAATAATAGAACGTGGATTTAACAAATGATTTTTCATTCATGATTTGACGTTAGACAGGTTTCTCAAACTTTAATCAAAACCTAGTTATGATTCTGTCCCCACGAGAGAAGTGTCCCATGTACGAGAAGTAGGTAGTGAAACTATTGTTCAATATAGACGATTCCATCGTATCGCGTCGGGGCTTTAAGCATCAATCCTCTTTAACTAGATTAATATACGTAAACCGATATTGTGGAGGTATAACGCAAGATTTTATTGTATTGCAGATATATATTTCAGTATTATTCTATCGGAAAATTTACATTAATTATTTTAAGTTACAACTCAATTGCAATAATCGAACCATATATCTTTATTATATAACATTTAGCATAGCTTTTACCGTTGATTGTTTTAATATAATATAATGAATAAAAAAAAAGATTCAATACATGAATAATGGTTTATCAATCAAGCTGAAAAAGGAATAAAAAGAGTCTCCTTCCGGAAAACGTCGGCAGGTATTTTATTCTCTATATTGTGAAAGACTCCTCTTTATAAAATAAAGTAAATGGTGGTGAGGTCTCGTTATTTTCTATCGTTGGAGAAGACGAATGGATTTTATTTATTTTCTTTGAAGCAATCGACGATATCGGCGAAGCGAATAGAATTTTAAAAGGGTTTTTTAGATGATACGAATCGAACTTTTTCGTTTACTGCTCGTAAACATTCGTTATCTGGCGTATCAGCGCGCGCCGACTTTCTCCCTCCCTCGATTGAAGTGTGTGACGTTCCTTTGTAGAATTTTTCCCGATTCGAATGGGGTGTAAGCATTGATGAACGTTTCGCTCGTCATTTAAAAACTGACAATTATGAATATTTAAAAATCACGAGGGAATGCCTATCAATGGCTTCATATTAATTACGGCAGGACGGCGACTTCTCAATTACAGAATTATTGGAAAAAATATTAAGAGAATTATTCCTGGGCAATCTCTTAATTATTTTTCTTAATTTTCCTGTTTTCACTTTTTATATTCAATTAGTTTTATAGAATGACCACCGACCTAATTAAACAGCTTTTATTGAAAATCTTTCACTATATATACTTCTCCTAAATATAATATCTCGAATCACGCGCCAATTTACACACTACACTGCTAGAAAACTTTATTTTCCCGACGCATCGAAACGCGTTCCCGTCCACTACCTCATATATCGCGCAACCCTTTGACAATTTGCGCTCGCGCGCCAAGTGCAAATCGGTTTGGAGCACCCGAATTCCGGTCGTCGCAAACGTTTGACAATGCGTAATACCTGGCATAGTTGACGACGCGCATGCGCGTCAGCATGAGAGTCCTTTCGCGCGCCTGGATTATGTCTTACTCGCGAAAGTGTGTAGCTATCCGTAGTATGCTAAACGACGCCGACGCGCAAAGTGAAACCCACTTTCGAGTTGAATCGAGCCCTGCGCGCGCGTGTATATGGTTAAAACTTGAAATGTGCAACGGAATAAGTTCACGAGCGTTGGTTATTGCGTTAGACGCGTGAATTGCACTTTGCACGCGTAAAATTAAGTTTTCCACAGTTGACCAGCTACTCTGCGATAATTGTCATGATGCTTTTACGCGCGTACACCTGAGAAATTTCTCCAAGTGATGAAATCGCGTAATGTTCTCCTTCTGTCAACTAGTTGCAATCGAACAAGATTCGTCATCAGAAAATATATTTAATGTTCTACATAAAAGTATAACTCAGTTTGTCTTTTACCAAGTGTTACCTCGAGTCAGTTAAATACTAAATAAGCCCATCCCACCTGGCATGGAAATAAGTTACAACGTTATTCCAGAACAACCGCAACTCTTTACCATCACGAGAGCGCGAGATATACAACAGAAATTTCCCAAGAGCAACATTTAACAGTTACACCGGGCAAACTTATCCGGACTATACCAGCTAATGGCCTCTCTCCATCTTTCTCACACTTTCCCACCGGCCTATTACCAACCTCCCACTATATATTTCACAATCCAGCCGTCCAAAAAACAAACTTTCCACGCGCAAACAATTTCCCAATGCGCGCACATCTCGTTTTGTTTTAATGAATCGGCTCGCGCACGCTCGTGTCGCCGCCTCCTCTCGAGTGTGATTGGAAGTGCTAATAAGAGGCGAGAGAAGGAATAGAAGTAAGACAGCAGGGCGCCGGTTCAATTGTACGAATGGCTGATTGGCTGCGAGGACTGCGCCGGAAAGCCGTTCCCAATGAAATTTTCAAAAGTTTCAGCGCGGGGGAAGGCGAACTTTCGTCATTACGGACCTACCGTTGCTGCTGCTGCCGCTGCCAGGTTGCGCGCCTCCGAGAGTTACAAATACGGCGCAAGGAAGTGTAAGAAAAAAGGAGAAGGGAAGATAGAGGGAGAAAGGGCGGAAAATTCGGATTGGGAATAAGTTTGGGGTAGGAGCTGCTGGATGATTGAAAGATGGATGGTCAGTACGACAGATTTTCGGAGTGTGAAAACACATAGTTCTATTTTAATTAGGAGTCCTTGTATTCAATTTTTTAATAAGATAATATCACAGATCTTTAGGGTCTATAGGCATATTGTTTTACAAAATTTATATTGTTTGAGACAATGACCTAGTATTTTCTAGTGTGTTAAAATTATAATATGCGCCGTATTCCATTTTATGAAACATCTCAAATCGAAATTAATGTTATATTTTATACAGTATTCAATCTAATTAGCATTAACTTAATCGGGCTAAATGAATGGTCGCACAGATTCGATTCGGAAATCAGAAGCGCCATTGATTGCCAACGAGTCGACGTTAAAAGGATATCATAACAATTGAATTACCAGAAATTATTAGTACGATGCCGACAGTAATGGATAGCAATAACAGGAGGATACAGGCATCGTACGATGTCATACTAATACCATTAGAATAGAATTATGCTTAACAATAAATTAACTATATAATTCTATACCACCCTCGTTACTTTATTACTTTGCAATCCGAAATGTAAAAAATAATTAATCCTATGGCCCATACTGTATCGATATCATAATTCACGAACAATCAATTCTTTCATATTATTCATCTCTCGGCGCTCTGGCGTAAAATAATAACTAAAATATCAGAACGATAAATCCCAGCCGACGCGTGTCGAGGGAAGATTCCGTTCGCCCCTCGTGAGTTGAAGTATCGAGATTACTTTCATTTATTGCCGGCGCGGACGTGTGCGCGCTCGTGCGATTGTATTCGACTTCGATAACTCGTATTATATATTATATTGACATGAGCCTGTCCTCGCAGCATATTGCCCCACGTGTGAAAGCGCGAACACTTTTTTTTGCGAAACTCTTTAAAACTATATGTATACATATACGCACCTTTCAACGCAAAAACCAGGAATAAAAGAACGCAGCAGCCGAAATAACGCTCGTATCCTACCCACGTGTGTCCATCCTGCTGGAAAAATTCCGGCCGACCCGACACGACCTCTCCTCTTACTCCACGCTAACACTCGTCCGCTTAAGATTTTTTAAGCAACCCAGCAGTGGTAACAGCGAGTGCATCCACCGCCGCAATGGCCTTTCTAATTTTGTAAAAAGCCCATTATCGGGATTACGAGGGCGCCGCACTCGCTCGCGCGTTCTCGAAATGCCAAGTCTCTCCGTTAATTAACAAAGCGCTGCTGCGCCCAATGAAAATCTCCGCGCGCGCGCGCGCCTGCTTTTTCGCTCTCTCACGGCCGCTGAGTACCATTGGGTTTTACGCGCGTCTGGGCCGGAACGAAAATGTGTAGCAGCGCCGGTAATAAATGAAATCACTTTGCCGTGGTTAACGCGAGCTTATACGGGAGTCGCTATATAGGCATTCGATATATATCGTAGATGTATACGGATTTTGCGAGCTCGTGTACAGCGAATTGATCGAGTCTTCGAGTTTGCGCGCTAATTCGCCAGATTGGAGGATGTAAGTTCGCGCTGCACGGGTGTAAAATCGTGTAACTACGTCCGTAGATAGGCGAAGTCGAGATGTAAATTGAATACGTCAAGTTTATCGCCTATGTAAGGAAATTCATGGCTTCTTTCATTACATGCAGAAACTGTAAAGATATCACTTTAATTTTACACTTGGAGTGGATGCAAAGCCGGAGGCAATTTTTAATTTTAATCCATTTGAATTAACAAATGTGTGATGAATGTAGACTATACCGCGTTCTTTATCGCAAATACCGTAAATCGCATTTGGCATGTTACGTTACAGCGATCGTCGAGCGAATTCCCGGGATATCGTATCCGCGCTCTCGAATTTAATAAAAGTGAGAATATTCGCGTCGCACGAGAACGGAGGGAAATATATATTATGCGCTTAATAATCGTGACGCGTGCGCGTTGAAATTCTCGGCGGCGTCTCTTTGAGCGCGAGTACACACGGATAAGGCAGCCGAGATCTCCGGAACGACGCGAGAGCGAGCTAATAATAATGTCATTAATAATCGGGAAAAATAACGCGAGAAAATATCGTGAAAATAACAAGTCACGCGAAAAAAAACGTCACCATTAAAAGATCATTTCAATAAATTTTGGCTTACTACATTGAATCTTAACCAGCATCCCGTGACCTCAGCTACCGCTTGATCCATCGCTCAACTCCACGGTTTTCCGCTTACTCGGCAAAAGTAGACCAAAGGAAATAGCAATTAATTTGCCGAAAGGGGAGGTCGAGGGGCTAATTAAGAGGCGTCGCGTGCGCACGCGTAGCGGTTGATATAATATCCCCGGGTTCTTAATGCCGCGGCCACGCGACTAGACCAGCCACAGGTGGCCGATCCAACGGGTTTCGCGCGCGCGTGCCAGAACGCAGAGGGTTGAAAAAGAGCGTGAGGTTGGCGTTTTGCTTTTGTGTAAGCGCAAAATTGTTCGATGGAGGGATAGACACGACTGTAAATTCGTTAGGGGAGTCCTAGCGGGATTTTCCCGCGCGATTGGCAGGGATTCGCGCAAGCGGATTTGCAGGTGGACGTATGGTGGGTTATATGTTTCAAAATAGCTCGTGGTGTGTGGAAACAATTTTGTAAGGATAATAGTTTTCAATGGATATTTCGAAAGATTGTTGTAGTGTTTTTCGAATTGATGTAGTGTTCTTTTTTCTTCTTAATATAAGGATGATTCGATTGTTGTGAGACATTTTCAAGTACGTTTAATATCTTTCGTGCGGCAATTAATTCATACAGCTTCTCGATAATTTTACTCGCGTGATTAATTCTCCACTTTCCCGATAACATTTATCTTGCCATAGGAGAGCAATGAACGTTAGCAGAATCTATTACAGTATGTAATACCACTGTAACGATCGAAGTATACCATACGTAATCCCGGTAATGGGATTTGGAAAATCGGATATTACTTGATAATTCATTGTTGATTAATTTTAATTAACGCTGCTTTTGCATTGGGCGAAAACTGTTAAATTAATAATCTGCCTGTTAAATTTCCGAAGGGTTAATTAAAATTTTCATTTCAATGTGACGAATAATTCAAAATTGATTAAAAATTAATTTTAATTATTTATGGAAACGCAAATGCTTTTCCCATCGTTTGAACATTTACTTTATAAACATTCTCTCGTACAATAGATTTTCTCGTTTCCGAAATGACCTCATGAATATCGCAAGAAGTTGAAACAATCGTATACGCACACCTACTATGAATAACCACCGAATCCTCATAGACAGTAGAAATCGGCTCGCACAGCGCTGAAAATAATTCAATTTATATGCAAGGACGCTCCGCTCCTTCTCTTTCATTCCAAAAGAATCCATATAATCGACGAACGAATTTGCCTATTCGAGGCGAAGTTTTTTTCCTCTCGCATATGACGTATGGAATACGGAATCAGCGATCGGCACGAAAAATTGCGGTTAAAAAGCTCAGTGGGCCGCGATTACAATGGACGTATCGCGGCTGCAGCGCAGGGAATGAGTTTCACGTTGAAATGCGGATGTATCGACACGCGTAGCAATTGAAACTTCGATTATTTAAAAGTGCGCGAGAGAAAGAGAGGCTGCCGCTGTCGCGATGTACAATGCTGCGCGCGCGTCCTCCGTGAAATATAACGAGCGTCGAGAGCGTTACTTTATTCGGAAAATTGGCTCATCGGGCGGCCGGAATGGATTATTAAAAGTTTCAATTTTGTCGCGAGTTTTAGGATGCTGGATGCGCAGGCGTATAGAAAACGTTTAAAATTTTAATGAAAATTTGTTTGGAGCCGCGTAACGTCTTTATTGATTTCATTTCGTCAGGTTAACTTTACTTTTTTAGTGATCTAATAATAATTAAAATTTTATACGAAAATTGAATTACTTCGTATTGAATTGAGAATCATTGTTGAATCACCTGTTAAAAAAATTTCGTTGTGTCAAAGTTTGGTTGAACTTTTACGACACGCACATTATGCAAAAGTTTAGCCAAACTTTGAAAATAAGAATTTTTCAATCTTGCAAGTAAATATATACAAATGTTAGGCCAATGTTCAAGGAAACGTAACGAACCTTCTGAATAAGAATTGAAGACGTTCAAGTCAACTTTTTTGAAACTCTTGCAAAATGTAAAGGGTAAATAAAAATTCTGTCTGTTATATTCAATTAAATTGCAAGAACTTCTGCGTAAGTACGGGTAACCTTTTAATTTCTTCTTCCAAGCTATAGGTAAACTTTACCGAAACTTTCGCGTGAGTTTACCCCACACATTATTTTCATCCACCCATTCATATTCTCACGACAGATTCATTTATTATTTTTTGGTTTGTTTATCAAATCAATAATAATGACAAATAATTAAGAAATGAAAAAAAATTACCGGATCAGGAGGATTATTTATTAATTTTATAGTCTTCTCCTTTATCCCTTTGAACCAGCTTATTTAGGCATGTAATGCCACCGGGAGAGGGTGCGCCGCCTGGCGGCGGTGCACGAACTTGACTTTTCTGGTGCCGTGCGACCGTGGTAACATTCTACCAGCACTCGTTAGTGGTAGCTCTATCGGCCATGGATAAATAGGTACCGACCCGAAAAGAAGTTATCTGCCGAGCACCTAATTATTTACTATTACTTATAGTACTTATAGTAAATCGGTGCCTTACACATGAGTTTCATACAGTATTATACACTTCAAGAGCTTAAAAATCATAAAGTTGATATTTTTAGGTTAGAGTGGTATAAACAACAGACTGCGACTTGTGCGCTGTCGCGTCAGAATTCAGTGTACCAAAGGCTGGCGGTCGCTGCTCCAAAGTGACGTGTATTCTCTAGACGAGTTTTCCTAGAGTTACTATCAGCGTTAGAGTAGTCATTTCAAGAAATTTTTTCCGCGTATAAATGAATTTTAAAAGCAACGCAATTAAAAATAATCTCATGTAGAAATACATTAAGTTTAATATACGTAATAATAAATACTTTATATAAATATCATTAAAATTAAATGATGGTATATTAAAATTCACTACAATAACAGTCTTGAAATTTAAATATAATCGAACTGAAAGTTATGTATGTAACTGAAATTTAATAACAATGTAAATGTAAAATTACATTAAGTTTCACACATAAGAATGTTCTTAAATTTAAGAAACTTTAAAGTTACAAATTTACTGACTTTTAAGAATAATCTAACTGAATGTAATATGCAAATACACAAGTTTAATACAAAAACCATAAAATTTCGGCACAAGTATAAAAAAATACCAAATTTGTAATTTGATTTTTCCCGCCACATATGTGCTGTCGGCCAGAGTCTAGTTCGTGAGCCGCCGTCAGGCGGCAAACCCTCTCCCAATGGCCTCACGTACCTAAGTAAGCTGGCACGAGGGGATATAGGAGATTATAAAATTAATAAATAATCCTCACTTTTTTTCATTATAAGTTTCCCTTTACCTCTATTTCTTCAACAATGGGGGGTTGCATCCCTGTTATTACGATTATTTCGATAAATTATTACGATTGGAGAATGTTGAGTTATTTTCAGTACAAGAAGATTCTTTACATCCTTAACATCAAAATCTTGATATTGTACCGAAAACTGTATATAAATATTATATCGATTATTGTCTTGAATATTGAGGCAAGACAATACAATATCAAGATTAATCTTGCTACATCGTGCAGCCCTAGTTATCTTCTTTTTCTCCCTATTTTATAGTAATCGAAAAATTGAAAATCATTCAGTAGTAATCAGAAGGACCAACATCAGCAAATGTAACAAGCATCACGCGACGATATACCTAATTTCGCGCGGAATCGATTTCCTGTCACTATATACCACTACAAGTGCACCTCCGCCGTCAAACAAGCATCACGCGTCATTCGATTAAATTAGCGGCCTAAAGCACGGCTCACACTGATTTCCAAATGTTGTTCCCGAAATACCTTCCCACGCGGGGGCCACATCAAATAAACTTGATTGCGCGCTGATTGTAAAAGTCAGCACCCAGCCGTTAATTGCTGTTTTACCGGGCGCTGGATTTCAAGATTTTTCTTTTCACGCGCACGGGCATATAGTTTTGATTGTTTGCCGTGTAAATGGACAGCGCGCGTTATAAAAATACGTGGCGGTTGGCTGATGCAGGTCTGTTTGTCTTTGCCGCGAAGTTGGCCAATTCGGACCAGGCACGCGCGCGCACGTGGGGGGTTGCACTTTGATGGAGTGTTGTGATTTTATTTGAATGTCAAAAAATACGTTAACGAAGTTGGCTGACTATAATTGATTTCGATGAAGTGTACTTTAGCTACTTAGGTAAGTTTTCTATTAGCTACACTATTGTTTTATTAATGGCTAATAGTATGAATACGTATTAGCACATTTTTTTATGAGTCGTATCTCGTTAAGATAAGATACACTATTAAACAAATGGATAATACTCACCAACATATCTCTCCAATCAAACTTGTTTCCACTACCGCAACTCGAATCTTTAACGCTTCACGGAAAAAGAGCAGCGAACAACAAACCGATGTCCCGGCGGAGATCGACCCATTATTACTATTATCGCCATTGGCAAACGATCCGTGCTCTCGCTACGCCCCCCCCCGCCCTCTCTGTCTCTCTTTCTCTCGATTGTCCTTTTGCCTCACGGGGATTCACGATGGGACAAACGACTACAGCCGGAAAATCGCTCGCTCGAAAGAGCATCCACACACACACACATGCACTCGCTATTGGTTTTCCCTTGAACGCTACAGTCGTCGTCGTCGTCGTCGTCGCGCATCGTTAAACCGCTGGAAATTGAAAATCAAACCGTCTGCAGACTGTCGTGAAACGGAAAACGCGTACGTTTTATACGTATATATGTATCTATAAACGCTCACGGGTCATTAAAGGCGACGAGGCAGGAAGATACCTACTCTAACTCTTTTTTGCAACCGTCGAGGTCCGATAGGGACTCTAATAATAAGCCGGGAAGGGTTTTTTTAAACTCTCTGCGCCGTCACCCCGTTGAATGTCCCTCTCTCTTGCAGGTATATAGAGCCACTGCACGACGGCGACGGCGGCGACAATCGGATTTCCGCTTAAAATCGACACGCGAGCGGCGCGCGCGGCAGTGGGGATTCGTATCGGCTATTTGTCTATCCACCTCTGCGCGAGCGTTTCTGATTTGAAAGAGCTGCCGATCCAATGAGAGAGATGAGAGGGAGAGAGCTTTCTTTCTCTCTCTCATTCCCGCGGTTCTTTATTGTCGCGGCGATCTATTCTGTCTGGCGCAGGATATGGGTGGACGGATATATATAGCTGGTTGCCGGATTCTGTGTCAAATGGTCTAGACGCGGGAAATGTGCAATTAATAGCTGAAACATTAGTATATTGATAGTTTTAATTTCGAGGTTGTTATCTTTTAGAAAATGTAACCTTTTTTGTCAGTTTCATATACGCATCCCTGCATTGCGCCGTGCGTTACGCATTCATACCAATTACAGGGCTTGTTTTCTAGTTTCCGTTAAAGATTTTAGATCCAGTCTGGTTTTTGTGCTATTATCACTGCAGGCTAATAGTAGCAGTAAATTACTTTTAAAAAACTTACACTATATAGGTAAATGTATTATGAATTTGTCCGTATATACAATTGTAAGCTATGTTGAGATTTTTTAAATAAGTTATTGCAAAATAATATAGCGAGGTCAATTACACAATTATCAAGTTAATATCTTCCGAGAGGGACGATTATGAAGGATATATTGTTATTTGGAGCGCAAGGAGAAAATAGGATAAAAAAAAAATTCGATTTGTTCAGCGAGTGTGAAAATTAAAAATAGATCAATTCAACGTAAGCGTTTTATTTCTGTTTTCTAGACAATGAGGTGTACGGCATAAAGTTCCATCTCCCTTTTATAGAATATTTTAAAATAAACTATGCTTCCTTGAATGAAACACTACACACTTTGTTAATTCATAAGCTAAATGTCCCGCTATAACCCGTACTGTGTATATTATGTTTCCGTTTTTGTAAGCGCTTCGCCGTTTGGTGAGAGGATGAGTATGTGGGAGCGAGGAAGAGAAAGGACACGGGTATCTCGGTGCATTGGTAAGCTGCAGCCAATGCGCTACAGGTCGTGTCGCGCCGGTCATTGTCAATCTCTCTCCGTCGATAACTGATATCGAAGTCGAGGGTGTGAGACTGTCTCGCGGACGTAGGCCTCCAGAGGCGACCGAACTGTGTGAGCTCGTATGTTTTATATAGCGCTGTTGACAAAATGAGCATTACATCTCTTACTGGACGTGAGACGTACGAAATAATTTGTTTCGTTATTTAAGTATTTTTCATCTAATAAACATCTGCATTCAAAATAATAATTTAGAGCATTTATTTATATTTTAATACTAGCGAGCTTTTATTGATCACGGTGTATCTATATATATAAATGCCAATGATGGAAATACTCAATAGCACTTGAATAATTAGCAAATTGCTGAATTTCAGATTATTCCCATACCTACACACAACAAAGGCCATTCAGATTTTTAGATTTATTTCTAGTTCATTAGAGACAATTATAGATCGCATTCTTCCTCTCATTACCTTTTATAATTATAATTGACAATCCTCTTTTCTCGTTCTACTCCCCCTACCATTCCTATCAACCTCAACTTCCCTTCCACCCAAAAGCACACAGAACTCTAACTCCTTCCGAACAAAAAAAAAAATTGAAGCCACACCTCGCATCTCCGTGATAGACAATTACCCGAGACAAACATCCCGCACTCGCTCAGGCAGCGCACGCGGCGGTACAAACTTTGATATACACCAGCACTGCTCGTGCGTATTTATACACGAGTTTCGCACTGCGCGAGTTGTTGTGTATTTATGCAGACGTGGGTGCGCGATTCATGGATCAGACGCAAGCGCCGTCGCATGTCTATTATGCATCTTCTCTAAATAGGAGGCCGATACATACAAAGCATAGCGCACTTTGTGTGTGTGTGTGTGAATGTGTTATGTACTACTGCTGTGTTTCTCGAGAGATTCTTGTCTCGTCTTCGCGACGTGCCACGCGAGCACCGCGAGTTCCCTTGTGATTGATGCTTTCTTTTACGAGAAGCGAAAGTTTACCTGCCCTAGAAGCGCGCGCAAATTTGCGAGTGGAGTTTGCGGCTGCGCAGTATGAATTTTAGAATACACGCGTTCTGACACAAACATTTGTTTAATTAAGCGGTTGGGTCTCGAACGCGAATGGCATTTTAATGTCTTCTGAACTAATTAGCTGGAATAACTGAGGTTTGACCCCGTTTTCGCTGGTAATCAATTTGTAATGGTATAGTATTACAAAGCTCAAATTATAAAAAATCAAAATTATTTTAAACATCATACTTCGCGGAAGTAGTGGCTCATTTAAAGACTCGATGTGATATTGGTGTGTAAGGAATAGACGCAAAAATTCGCTACTTCCGCTACATTTGAATTTTCGAAATTTAATTTTTACTCTTAACTATGTAAAACTAAATAATTAAATTAAATTAGAATAAAAAGATTAATTTGTTCATAATTTGAAAAATCATAATGTTTTCATAATTAAAATGAAATCATAATGAATATATATATTCATAACCTCCAAAACAAAGGAGGTAGTATAACGCGTGTTTGGATTTTGCTAGTAATGTTAAACCAATCATAGCATCAAACTACTGTTTTTTTCCTCGCCTAATCATCTCTAATTACCACTCGGCAGGCGGCACAAGAAGTATAACGTCAAAGAAGTCCTCTCCCCACCTCCGAAACTTTCCGACCAACATTCTTCCGCGCAGTCGCACCGCTGCCGTAAGTTTGGAACTAACTCTCCTAGCGGCTGCCGCATCTGTCACTCGCCGTGTCCTCACGCGCGTTCGGCGGTTTCAAGGTGACTGCGCACACCGGAGGAGTCAGCACAGAGCTATTGTGGTTTACGCCGTGGCCGTCGTGAGATCGTAAATCTACGAGTGTCTATTGAATGATGAATGCGTAATGTTGGTATATAGCGCCGCGTGTACACCCCGTGAGGCTGAATTATGCACGCGGCAGTAGGGATAGGAAGTGTGATATCGGCTTTTAAGATGATCGGCTCGCTTTACGATTGTTGGCGGGCTTGAACGATGATAAGCAAATTTTCGAATCGTAGTGTTATTCATTTTTGCAGAATTGTGGAATGAATATTCATTAATGGTTAGTGCGGGACCATCATTTGAATAAAGCTCATTGGAAAACAAAAAAAAACTAAAGCAATTTGTGAAATGTTGTTAAGCGCGGCTAATAATATTATGAATTCAGTTGAATAATGTCCGGTTATCATCCAACGTAACGTTCCAAATCCCCAGCATTAGCCTTCACGATAAATTAATAAAATACACAAAAGCAAGTGCAGACACGCATACAAGCACAAACACTGCAAAGATAACTCACGGGAGTAGAGCACAAGCGCGCCGCATTAATTTTCCGAGTTTTACCGCGGGGGGCTACGACCGCGTCGGAGGTCCACGACGGTCCGACTACTCCTCGGGGATATGATCCTTCTCCCTCACTCGCTCCACTCCTAACTCCGCGCGAATTAAAGTAACAAAACGGACCTGCCCTTCTGTATACAATAACACATATGTACAATATATACATTTTACTGCACTGGGTGAGCATTAGATTCGTCCCGTGGGATTTGCCGGAGTCGAAAATTTAAATCCTGTATAATTAACGTTGAATTATGTACATCGTTCGGTGCGATGGATAGTTAGGAGATGGTTGCCAGGTTTTCACGATGAAAGCACGCGTAAAGAGGCGTGGAAAGAGAGTTTTTTTCCTTGATCGAGGGCCGCAATTAGTGTCAACTTCGGTTCAAGCGCGACGTTAATGGAATCAGTTTGAAGGGAGAAGATTGAAGTAGAGCGAGTGTTTCGGTCCGGATTGGAAAGCTGGTCGTGCGTCGAGGCTCTTTAATTGCGAGTAATCGATTTATCAATCTTCGCCGACGCGAAGCTTCCGCGTCTACGTGACTGCGAGATGCGAGACGGCTTCTTCGATTTTTCTTTTTTCGTAGAGCAAGAGATCGCTTTTGGGATTATTTATGAGGTGTTACGGGGCGCGTGGATTACGAATTGCATTTCTTTGGATTTGGGGTTTTGTTCGTTATGCGTTCCTGCTTTCGCAATTAAATATTTGTTATGTTATGGAACGCTGTTAAGGTGATAATAATAATACTGCCAATACAAGGATCAAGCATGAAACTAATAATATACAGGATATAGTTATATGGATGTGTATTTTAAATGAAGCTGAAAGCTCATGAGTCATGCGAATTAAATGCTAATGCGAGTCGAAATGACGATTAAAGTCGTAAAGTGTGGTAAAGTGTGTTTTAAAAATTGTGAAAAAATAAAATTTAAAAATAAATAATAAATATGGTGCTGTGTTGGCGGAACAAATATAGCTCTTTGAATAAAACATCAAACGCATCAAAAATTAAATATATCAAATACAAATATTGGTAATAAAATTTTGCCGTTTTAAATTTTATGCGATCCATCATTTTGATAAATTTCAAAAAATATATTTTCGAGTTATAATTTATAATTACAACCAATTAACCAAAAATATGGGATAAATATATAAACGTGCTCGGAAACCTAAACGAGGAGGAAAGTAATGCAACATTGCCATTTGGAGGGCACGTTTGACACGAATTCCTTTAGTTTAGGTGTATATAATATCGCATTGCCAATCTCTTTCGCAAGTCTCGTAAATGTGATAAATATTTATATTCCCATAGTTGATAAATTAGAGGGAAACTCAAGATTCCGGCGGTACCCGGGACCACGTTCTTCAAAGATTCAGATAGGTCACACCCCGGACCCGTTGATCTTACCACGAGATACCCTACGTGCGTCACGTGAATCCTCGCGCGCTAAAGTTAATGGGCTGTTTTTATCAGTGAAGGAACTCTCTAATTAGGAAGTTTCCCGATGGAAATTGTAAATGTGATAGAGCCGCGCGAAAAGTACCTCGTATGCGGACGATGTATAATAATGAGGGCGAAATTGTTTTTTCGTAATTTTATTGGTTCGAGCTGTAACTGAAGATAATTAAATTTCGCGTGCCAAACAAGCAACTGGTTCTGCGACAACTTCAGTAATGGATTGAATAATGTTTCGCTTCTATTTGTAATTAATTTCAAAATGTTATACAGTCTAAATAATCGACTCTTACATTGTTCAAATTAATATAGTTGTAAATTTAAACTAATCGATTCCATCGCCGATGTAAAAAAAGTTACTACTTCGCTGTACACAACCCAATAACCGTTTCTCCAACGCAAACTTTTCGCAAGAACTAATTTCCCATTATTCTCCGTAATAATAGCCCAGGAGAGAAGAGGGAGGAAAAAAACGGAACGACGCCCGACTGAACCTCCATTCATCTGCTAACTTCTCCCGCGAATCATTTGTTTCTTAATCATCCTCTTCGCACGTTCGATCAACCGAAGCCAAGAGAGCCAGGTCGAAGAAAAAATTTACCCGACCCCAGCGCGGGCTAACAAGCACGGAAACTTCGGCCATAGCGGACGCGAAAGAAAAGAGAGTAAACTTGTTAATTAAAAGGACAAAATTAAAAGCGCAGCAAGCAGCGTCTCCCGCGCTGCCACTCTCCGCGCCGCTATTATTCCATCTCGTCGAACGAGGCCGGAACCAATGGTATAACTTTCTTATCTCGTTCTAACAGATTCCAAGTGGACCGACTTGGAATTCGATTTTATGCGGGGGTTGCTGCTGCTCGCGTGCACCGAGAAGAGAAGAGAAGAGGAACGAAGTCGCACGGGCTTGCGCGCTATCGAATCGTAATTCTCTCGCGTCACTCGGCTTCTAAGTTTGCCGACATCTCAACCGTTAAATCGTCCCCCGATCTAATTGTTAGCGTCGGCTCGACTTAAGGAAATGAGACTGACTGCGCGCACGCGACGCGGCGTGTTCGTATACATGTGTGGATAGTAGGGGTGAAAGCTTTGAGAGTGTCGATTCGGCGCTGTGCAAACTATTGTCTTTGTTGTGGAAAATTTGCTCGTACGATGTACAGGCGTTTGAAGTACATCGACGTACAACATTAAGTGTAATGCAAGTAATTAAGCAATCATCAATATTGTATTCAACACCTACGCTGCTATTTTAACAATATATCATTAGTACAATTTTTTTAAATTAACGGTTTTACCATTTAATTTTACAGGAAAATATAATCATGAAAAATTCTTCTCTTATTCTACCTATAACTTTAGTATCAGAATGAAATAAAATTCATTTTTTTCATATTTTTGGTCATTTGTTAATTTATCGCAACTAACATTAAATAGCTTGGAAAAGTATGTAACTTTGAGTAGGTAATTTTTTCATATAAAAATATCTTTTACATTTTTAATGCAAAGAACAATAACATCGTAGTTAATAAAAGCTATACTTCATTTAACGTTTAATAAACTTTAGTGCATGATACATAGCACATTTATTCATATAATGTAGATCCATTTAGACAAATTTATGTAAAAGCTACTTTTATGTATGTTCTGCCAAGTACCGTGGTAGAAAATAAACGATATTTTATAGTTGATGTGTTAATTAAATGCAAGCATTTTTAAGAAAAATAAATATGTAACGATAGAAGTATGTACCTCAAATTATTTGAGAAGTTATTATTAACTTTAATTAGCGTATAATAATTTAATTATTAAAAATCCTTAGATGTATGTGAGAACTTTTTGGACGAGAAATGACGACTTTTCGGAGTTGAACCGCACTAAGTACTCGGAAGGTCGAAATACATGGGGGACAAAAGGTCGAAAGCTTAAATCTCAACTTGACACGGAACTCTATTGTGGCGTGTAAACTAAATGGTCTTCCGTTCCAATTCGGGCTGCAGGTATTCCATTGAGATAAATGCGTAATTTGTTTCGACCGCAAGTGTAACGAAATACGTATCGTTATTTAGAATTGTAATGATCATTCCAGGATTGTCGCATACGTAAAAAGAAATTAAGAAATAGTTTTATTTCAAATCTACAATTTAATGCAGATTATTTAAAGGTCAAGTTCACAAAAGAGTATAATGTTGCGTTTATAAATATTCGATTATGAAATAACCGCTAAAACCATTGTACCTTTTGCTCATTCAATAATTCAACTAATACGATATTGAAGTACATAATAGATCCGCCCTTATTATTTTTGTTCTATAAAGATAAAAATATCATCCCAAATTTATAATGTATAAACTCGTAGTAATAAAATATATCACGTACCCGTTTTCTTATGACGATCGAAAACTCCATATCGCGTAGAGCATACACTTCTTCATGGTCGAGCGATATAAAACTGTTTTCTTTTATTCCCCAGAGTGGAACACGTAAGACCTGGCTTAAATAATCTTGTAAATGTATTCTCTCTTTACCCACCGAAGAATACATAAAATACCAGTTGTATATCAATTTGACTAGTGTAAAATAGCTTTTTGGCATAAAAATAAATGTAAGAAAAAAAAAATTTGGATAAATTCCAGTTTTATATGAATAAGCAAGATAAAGATAGATGCCAAAAGCTTTGTCACAATGAGACAATAAGAGCATCACTTAGCCTCGTCGTTAGAAACGTCTTTTATCGATTCTAGCAAAGTCTGACTATACGTATTGAGCTTCTCAGAAGGAGAATTCACATGTCGTCAGAGCACAAGAGGAACATTGATGGACGGATTGACAGGCCAATTCAGAAGAAGATTCGATCATAGGGAAGTCATAAATAATGAGCAACTATATTTTTTCCCCTTTTTGTTACGAAATTATTGTATTATCTCGTGCAAACATCTATACCATCAATTTCAGGACGTACTATATCAACCTATTATATAAAAAATGCAATGCTATAATTTAACTATATCGACAAGTAACGCGCACTTTTTCTAATTTCGCTTTAATTGACAACCTATTCCATCCCCTTACGTTTCATCTTCTCCCTGATTAATTCCACTCACCGAACTCCAGCTGAACTCCGGCGAACCCAAACGAGATAAATTAATTTTTCAAAGTCAATCTTCAACTCTCCGAAGAAGAGTAATTAAAGCACGTCCCCAAAACAGTGCACCCAACTACCAACCTCGTCGTTCCTCGGCACACACGGTAAACACCTATATCTATTTAAAGAGACAACAGAGGCCCTCGATAGCGATCGATTCGCTTCCCCTCACCTAAGCGAAATTTATCGTGTCTCGTTCGCGACTTCTTCCAATGGCTCTTAATCGCTCTCCAACATCGATTTTCGCGAGGTGATGTGTACCCCATTACAGGCGAAACAACGTCGCGTCGTTAATAAAAACAACACGAGATGTTCGCGTGCACGCGGGAATTTGTCTTGCTGCAGAGACGTGGAAGTAAGGAGGCATGATCGAAAAGCAACATTAGCCATGTTTCATACGTACATGTGTTTTGGTCGCTGAACACGTTGTATATCATATGCGAACGTCATTTTTCGAGAGCCTGAGTTATTGTCCCTGATGATATTTGCGCTCGCGAAGGGTAGGATGTGTATAAGGGAGGTCATATTACGGGTGAGTGGAAAGGTGAGGGAGATAAGGAAAATTTTCTCGTATTTTACAAGCTTAAGATAAGCACTTCGCGTGTTTCCCTTCGGGATGAAGTTCACTGGGAAAGGGGACGAATGATTTCTCGTATGACGGAACTAGGTATGTAATAATATTAGATTAACAAGTTATAACGATGTAGTTTTACTTATTAGTTTGCGTTATATCCATTGTTTGATTGAAGGAAACTTTCAACTCAAATTAAAAACAAGTATAGAACATTAATTTCGAATATTGACATCGGGGTTATGAATTTCTATGAAATTTCCTATGTTATTCGAACCCATTTGATTTATTCAGCCGTCAGTAATTCGGCAACGTATATAGATACGCGCTAGGTACCAAAAAGCCAGAAGTCAAGGGTCGCGCGCGCGCGTGGCAAAACATTCCACTCGGTCGAATTTAATACTCGCGAATCATGCGCAATGCCTCCATCTCGCGTAACTAGCAATCGGAGCGGCGAAAGAGCGCAAACGCGTGGGTCCCTAATGGTTATTAAACTTCGGCACATGCACATTCGCAAAATAATCCTCTTCCGCTCGGCCTACGTCAAAAGGGACAAAGGCCCGCGCGCGGACAAAGCTCTGTCGCGATGACAAAAGACGCGCGAGCGAAAAGAGAGACACATAAAGAGAGAGTAGAATACCTAAGGCGGAGAGTGAGAGTGTGGACTCGATCGTCGATTCGAATTTTCGGTACGGAGAAAGATAGATCGCGGCCGCCCCGCAAAAGTGGCGCGACTCAGGGGGAGACGGATTGATTGCCCTCGCTTTTCGCCCACACGAATACGTATATGTATATATACGTAAGTACTCGCGCGTTGGAAAACACGTATTCGCGTGGTGATTTGCAGCAACGGCCGCCCAGCCGGGAAATCCGCTCGCTCTCGCTTCCTCTCTTTTCTCCTCGGAAGTGCAGCAGTTTGCCCGCGATGTAAAGCGAAAGAGCTCAAAAGCTTCTCTGGTAGAAAAGAGGGACGACGAACTTTTGCGTTTTACATTTTCGCCGGTCTCCCCCTCGTCGCCGGGGTATTTACTCCAATTGAGGATAGGTGGCTGTTGCATGAACGTGCGCGCAGCAGAGACGCTTTTGAGAAAAAATCTCGCGCGAGCGCGCGAGGGCAGCTCTTTTTACGATCGCAAATTAGGATTTTTTTTTTTTTCAAGGAATGGAAAGGTTGGGAGGACTGCTTGTTGCGAGTATTGTTCTAAATTAAAGGGAGACGTGGTGGGAGAGAGTTGAACACTTCGTCAAAAGCTGGCCACCACGCGTTTATAGCATCTGACGGCATATATGTGACGGCATCGAACAGCTATGGTTGAACGTAAAATATATAGTTTCATTAAATATATTTGGCGTCCGATATTTTAAATATGAAATTAATAAACTTACTATGTATAATTTAGTATTGCAATAACAATCACAGTGGTAAAAGTTACTATCCAACCGTCTCCTTTCTACAGTTATTGTAATATTTTTTTTAATAAGTTTTAATTTTTCTCACACTACTTATTTTTTATTTTTCTTTAAAGATATCTCCGGGTTGATAAAACCTCTTGGTAGCTAAGTATAATTCTGAATTAAATAATGCCTTTTTTGTTCAGTTTTGGCCACTCGATTGGAGCCCAGTATATTGGCCATGCATTACATATGAGCATAAGTTGAGTTTTATATCGCAACTAAAATAAATCTTATGTTTTTTCATTTATATCAATTATATACTGTAAATTATGTAATATTATCATTTTTTAATTTTCGATTAAAAGAATAATAAAACGCCGTTACGTAACAATTACTATGGATATTCTACCATACTTTTAAAACATTGCGACGTTCATTTCTGTGTATTAAGGATTGTTAGAACTCAAAATTCCCTGAAAAATCAAGATGGCCAAAACACTTTTTGGGGACGGCCAAAACCAAATTTTCTATTTTGCAGCTTTGTTAATTAAGAATTTTTTGCTACGAACGGTAGCTTTGTTAATAAGAGGATAAATTGAGAAAAAATATGATACACGCGTTTGTATGCTCGTCGAAGAATATAGCGTGTGTCGCTTTTTCAGGAATCAAGCCTCTACAAAAGAAAAGAAAAACAATATAAAAGACTCGCATACTTTGTAGACTTTTATTCGAGATGAAATAATTGGAAGTAATCCTTCGACAAAAATGTACTATACATTTGATATATGTTATCATCATAAATATTAAAATGATTAAATCTGGTAAACCATTAGTACCGAGTAGCGCAATGTAAGCGAATCCCGTACTGATTAGATGACAATGGCCCGGGCATTAAATGATTTAGATAAGCGCGAAATTCGAAATGATTCAATTACACGCAATGTAGTAACGTTGTCCGCATTGATTCGCGGTATCAGCGCTCATTTATCAATTCAATTCCCTTGTTCCTTAATCTACGCGGGGGTTTATTATAAGGCCCGATATTCGTTCGTAGACGGGGGAATCCCACTGAATGCCGCGTGAATTATAGCTGCACGAGTAAGGGCTCCCGGCACACACATATAACCCATCTCTCCCCAGAATTATTTTGGAAAATCAGGGGAGGATTCCATTTCGAGGTAATTTATAACTCTATTGTTGGATCGAATGGGCCGCTCGAAGTGTTCGTCGAGTGGACGAAATTTTACGAGCTTTACGTTTTTCCGACACATACTTATTATTATTACTATTATTATTGTAATTTTATAAATTTTCGAACGACTGAACATTAGCATCTGAATACCACGAAATCAACCACCACCGCGAGGTAGTTCAACGCAGAAGCGTCAACGACCGCAAATCCTCGCCAGGTCTTGCCACGATCGAACCGTCATTTTCCTCCGAATCAGCTCCTTATGCGCTATCGTCGAGAGTCGTCGAACTCTACTGTTCGCTGATAACGCGCGTAACGCTGCGCTTAATGTGTTCTTACTCTCTCTATCTCTCTCTCTCTCTCGCTCTTTCTCTCTCCTTCCCCCCTCTCTCTGGAGGCGACGCAGGTAGCCGATGATGTAGTGAGCGCTCAGGGGAAATCTTCGGGCTAGCCGGGTGCAGCGTGTGGTATCGCTCACTCGACGAGGGAGAATTCATAAGAGAGAAAAATAGCAGGATTTTAAGATGAGTGAAGTTAAGTGGTACGTGTTGTTGATTGTGAAGTGTATCTTGGGATTGTGGTGTTCAGCAGGGTTCTGTGTGTAGGACGACGTTATCAACGTTGTGCTTTTTAAAACTTAGCTGCATCGCTAAGCGGCTAAATTATATTTCTACTCTATAAATGAAAAAGGAATCGATTTAGAAAAGAAAAAGAAAAAAATGACGTCTTACCGATGACCTACTGTGGTGACGCGACTCCTCTTATTTCTGTGACATCCCCCCGCAAAATGCTAATTTTTTCCGACATCCCATATTCAAAGCGACAATACGACAACGAGCTTGCAGAAAGTCGTCTCGCGAGATCGATCACTCTCAAAAATTGAATTCCCCTTCGCCGGATATCTCGTGCGAATTTTACGATCGCAGTGTGTGTCTGGATAGCCGTACAATTCACTTCTTCTTCCCCTTCCTCTCCTTGTACAGGCAAGAGCGAAAGTGACAGGAACGATCGACTGCAGGCTCTCTCTAGAAAGAAATCGACACCGTGAATATACATACATCTCGCCTTGTCGTCGACGTCTCTCGCGCGTAAGAAAAGAAAAGCCTGCACAGTCAAAGAAACGATCCTGCACTTTACGCGAAAACGTCCTTTGCCGAGAAAGTGAAAGAAAGAAATCGGTTACCATCACCGCTGCCACACGCACGCACGCACGAACTTTTACGCGCGCGTCGGGGATTTACTTGATTGAAATCCTCACCCTTACACTTACGCGGTACAATAGTATAGTCGTGGTGGTACACATACTCGTGACTCCTCTCTGTGCAGTCTTTATCGGCGGGGCCTGGGAAATTGGAAGAGAGCCGATGAAAAATGCAGGGAACCGTGAAGAAATGAAAAGAAGAGAGAGAGAGAAAGGATGTGTATCAGCTGACGCGCGACTTTGCATACGGAGATTGAGCGAGGTCGCGTCGTCGCTATTGCATGCGAAGGATTGTAAATAAAAGGCCGGATGAAGAGCAGGAGGTGCGAAGGAATCTCGTAAGCGCGAGAGACAGAGACAGAATCAAATAGGAATATGACTGTTGCTAGAGTTGTGCTCAAAGAGAATATTCGACATGACGATAAAGTACTTTTCATCGCAAGACGCGATGACTGTTTTCGTGTATATAGAGCATATCGAAGATCGGATTTTCCTATATTCGGATTTTATCAGTGCGCGCGCGAGAGTTTGATAGAATTTCGAATGGGATCGCGGAAGTTTTGAAAACAGAATGCAAAGGGTCTGTATGGTGTCGATAATCGCGCGGATTTAATCACACTAGAAATTGAATGGCGTCTCTTACGGGCTCATAATTCTAGAATAGAGCGATAAAGTGAAAATGCAAAAAATGCATGTCCATAAGTAGGTCTGTACGAGAGCGAGACAATACAATATTTCTGTAATTATTGTCTCGCTCTTGTAAATTCTTAAAAATTTCTCTTATATCTTGGTCTTGTCAGTCAATATGAAAAGTGGAGTTACACAGATGTGCGACAAAAAGTTATTTTGAAGAAAAGACAAGATTCTTTACATTCTTGACACCACAATCTTGATATTGTATCGAAAACTGTATATAAATATTGTATCGATT
>UXGD01001105.1:0-39803 GCA_900474315.1 Torymus auratus | reverse complement strand
ATATATATATATATATATATATATATATGTGTGTGTGTCTATACGTCCATATTTAATCAAGTTCCTCGATTATACTCATCGAATTATAAGTACCGGATAGTTCTATATTGAGCCGAATACATAGAAAAATAAAAAAAGCTAAAGCAAATAAAAAAAAGAAGATTTAAAAGTGGTCTTCTACCTAATGGCTCATGAGACCGAAATTATCGGAAAAGGTAAATTAAAATATAATTACTATAATACAAAGTACATGTATTACTAATATTACTTTTTCTATTACGAAATCCTAAGAGATAGGTGTCTAAACCCGTTTGAAGCAGAATTGTGTCATTTTAGAAAAATCCAACTCGTGTGCAAGTTTTCTTGGTAGTCACTTGATGGATTTTGATGAAACAAGTCGCAAATTACTTAGAAAATATATATCTATGGCACGAAGCTCTGGAATTAAAAAATTTTGTGACTAAGTATTTTTTTAATTCCAAAACTACCTTTTTTCTTTTAATTTTATTAATTTGTATGATTTTTTTATCGTATTTTATCGCACGGGGGGGCGCTATTAATTAATTTTAATACGATCTATAATTTATACATGCATTTAGTAAATATTAAAATTTTGAAGTACAATTAATTATATCTAGATTAAACGTCAAAAGTGCACACTTATTTTTTCGGTTATTTGAAATAAGAGATTGCTATTTGACTGTTTTATATTTTTATAAAATAATCGTATTGTATATATGTTTATTTTGGTCGCATTAGATAGTACATTACAGATAACTAGGATTAATATGAAATACTTTTATGAAAAAGTAATGATTTCGAGAGACTTCAAAATACTTTATATTGTATTTTTTACATTTTTCAGTTACATATATGTTTAATTATACTTTCTAGTAAGGCACATATTCATTTACCTTGAATTTAATTTATCAAAAAAATCGGTTTCTTTAGTGATTTTAATTTATAATATTAGTAGATATTGATTTAGCTGGAATAAGAACATGAAAAATACAAAATTTATCTCCATAATACGCTATGTGTCCTCAGTTTCCTTTGATTATCAAATCGTGGCTACTTTTATTTACATCTGAGGAGTCATTTCATTGAAATTCAGTTATAATTGCATCATAGAAATATTAAAGAAAAAATTCAGAAATCTTTATTTTGCCAGCATTGGTAATGATCATATTCCAAATTAGTAATATGTATAGTACAAATGAATCCTGAATAAAAAATAGTCAACTGACAATTTATGTTGAGGAAAGTTACTGCTTAGATTATTAAACTAGTAAGAATCTTGATATTTTACTTGAAATATAATGTTATTTTAAAAAATATTTTACAACTTATGATTCTCCTGACGAGTATACGAATACGTCTTCTAATTTAAATGAATAAAATAAATAAAATAATGATTAAAACAATCTCATAAATTAATTGTATTTAGTAATCTACTTAGGATTAATCGAATTTACAATAGATGGCAAAGGATTGGTAAATGAGTAATTAGATAAATATTGTATTAAAATTTTTTTATTTTAGAAATCTTGTATAAAATTTAACAAATTTCTTAGTCTAAATTCAAATAAATAAATTACAATTAAAAAGACAGGAACAAACGCATTGTCATTTATAATACTGCGCGTTGCATATCTCAAACAACGCGTTTATGTACATTATTGAAAAATAATTCTATACATGTAGGCAAAGTTTGGTCGGCTCAACTTCTGAAAATCACTCATTCAAGAATGTTCAAAAATTATAAGTAACTTTCTACATTACAGTTGAATGTTATTCGTTCGAGAAAAATTGTTCAAAACTGGATTTATAAATAGTATAAATAATAGATCTCAATCTAATCGAGCGATAAAAAAAACATGTAGCTAGCTTAATAAATACTACGCATACAAAGCTCATTTCAAATAAATCCGTAGATTTTGCTAAATAAATACTATGATGTATCTAAAGCTCCTTTCGATTAAAAATGCGTGCCTTGTTTAATAAATATTAATCTAATCGATCTAAACAAAAACATTTACTTTGCTTAATAAATACTAATCTAATCGAGCTATACAAAAACATGCACTGGACTTAATAAATACTATGCGTCTAAGGCTCCTCTCGAGTGAATAAATTAAAAATAGACGAAAATTGAAAGAACATTTCCATAATCACAAATGCATACTCGACAGTGCCGAGCAATAAATAAATAAATTACGTCTCTATAAGTTATGGTTTTTACGATTGTCTCCGTTACAAATGTATTCCCGCAATCCACGCGGTGCAACGTAATACAATCGTGATCACTGACGATGTGTGGAAAGCCTACTATAGGCGATATCTATGGATTGGTATGTGTGTATGTGTATACGCGTGGGTGTGAACGTGTGTGTGATTGTGTGTTAGGATGTATGTGTGTATGTACTAAAACACTTCGCACCTGTTGGCGTCGGCTTGCCATCGTCTCATAATCCTTAATTAATACGAAAATCTTGGCATTCGCAAATTGCGCTGACTTTGGCTATATCGAGAATTGAATGGCAAGTTAGTTAAAAATAGAGTTTCTTAGTTTTGACTCGATGAACGTTTTTCAAAATTCATCGTAATGTCTCCTTCAACTCTTAGTACGTTGACAAATTGGTGTAGGCTGTTGCCATTCTTATCTCTAGGCTTTCTTGTATCTTAAAATATATCGCATCATGCTTTCGTTAATGTAAGAATTAAAATTATTATTATTTTTGGTAAGAAAGTCACATGTTTTTAACGAAACCACGATACGATCCACAGTGTCAACAAAATCTAGAATATCCTATTTTATTTACAAATTCCCATTCAATTCAAAGGGACCAAGATAACTGTTGATTAACAAAATTCAGATGCGCAATATTGAACCGTCAATAGACTATTGACCCTATGAACCAGTGCAATCACCCTATCCTGTCCCTTATCACTCCTCCATACAGCTTATCTCCCTCGCTTAACCGATAAATTCGCCCCCGAACTTGAAAACGACCTCAGCCTTATCTTCACGCTCGCTTAATAATCGAAGACGTGCCTCCAGGCGTGCAGGTAGTCCTTGTACTTAAGTAGCACTCCCCAGTCTCGCACGAGTCGCCTAGTGTCGTCGACGGGCTCGCGCTCTGTTTCGCTCATGATGCTGCGCTCAATGCGTGGGGGCAGCTGTATGAGGGGTATGGAGATGATGCTGCTCTCGACCTCGCAGATCATCATCTTGAGGTACGATTGCGTGGTGCTTAAAGCGTCCTGGATTTTCGGGGTGTAGGTCTCGTCCTCGACCATCTCCTCAAGGGCCACGGCGAATTTCTGGAGGTCTAAGTGGAGCTTTGGCAGATGGTTGGCAATCTGTAACAGAAGACATAAACGCTGTCATGAGCTTATTGTTGGCAGAGAATGAGAAATTTGTTTTGTTATGATGATTTATAGAAATGGAGATTTGAAATGGCAGTTTATAATTTCTCGCACAATCGTATAGAACAAAAGAACTGGCACAGCCGACTCTTTAAATCATCTCCATACAAAGGTGAAACTTTGAAAACTCAATTATACCCTCTCCCGCTCGCTCAACTCTTCTCCCTAACATCTCGACTCCTTCTAACTTCATCCAATCTCACGAAATCTTCCCTATCCATCTAACACCTGCATACCACCGCATTACCTATGAAAACGCACTCGTCCGGACTCTTTTATCGGTGCGCGACGATTACGCAGCAGCGCGACCCGGCTAGCATGAGAGCCACCTCTCCACTGCTGTTGCGCGCATCGAGCGCATCGCTACTCTCTCTCTCTCCTCCTCCTCCTGCCGTCGACGGTGAGGCGATGCGCGCGGCCTCCTGCTCGCCTGGTACTTTATAATAATTACCGTCTCATTAAAATTTGTTATTTAACGTTAATCAATTGGCGCGCGGGGGGCGCAAAAACAAGCGCAACGCCCAACCCCCACCCGACGCGCTTTTATACGCGAAATAGCCTGGTTGGGAGGGCAAGAGATAGAGAGAACACCGCGAGAGTACAATGGTGAATATTAACGAGGGGGTGGATAATTGAGGGATCGCAGCGGTGTTTATGGAGAGAGAGTAAAGAGAGAGAGAGAGTGCACGTAGAGTTTGAGGTTTAAGGTGAAGGTTGTGGTGGCAGAAGGGGAAGTAGAGAGGGAGAAAGGGAGAAACTTTTAGCGAGCGATGAGAGTATGAGCAGATGCGCTTGCCGTCCTGAATATGGAGCGGACGTCTGTTTAGGTTCAATACGTACTCTAACGGTTGAGATTGCATTCTGATATAGAGTGTTGGAATCAATTTTTATAGCCGCGCAATAAGTTCTTTGATATCTTAATTACCCTTAAGATGTAAGTCTACTTAATTTCCCAATAGATTTGATTTTATTCTCTTCATTTAATTCGCATAAATAAAAGATTGATTACTATGATATATTATCTTATTTGTATTTTAATAAAGTAGTATTTAAGAAAAGTAGAGTACCCCTAGTCAATAATGTTAAAGTCATATCCTATTTCATCAGCCGAAATGATAACACGCGGGTCTCTTTAGTTTTCCGTATGCTCTTATTTGGTTTATCAAGAACAAATCAAATTGCGTTTATATCCTACAAATATACAGATTAAGCGCGTATTAAGAATTTAATTAGAAGAGAGCCAATCGCGTCAACTAAAATTAATAATTCGATACGATCTAAATTAATAATTTGGCGGATTTAAGATTGCTACAAGACGGATCAGATTATTATATTATCTTTAAAATTCACGAATTAAATAACAGTTACCAATTCTTATATCACGTACGCCAGAGATATAATCTCAATCCAAATATCAAGTGTGCATCAATTTCATTGACGTCAATCGTCTCGAACTAGTATTGTGATGATTCAACATTTTATAGACTTCGCCCAAATTGTAAATAAGAAATATAGTTGAACAACCTACATATAGATCAAATCCTTAATCCTACTAATAGAACCCCTACATCGCCGATCCGTTCTCTCATGACGTCTCATCGCGCAAAGCGACACGCAATACCGTCACTCACGAACTTTTTCCAAATTCCGGAACAACAACGTAGGATTACGTTACCCGCGATTATCGCACGAGTGCGCATGACCGATTCGTGCCACGGATGATTCAAATCACCAGCGCATCGCTCGAATTGTACCCGCTTATCCTAGAATTTTCCGATCGCGGAGTCCCTTACGATACACGCGTGCATGCGTATGACTAACCACTGCAGAATTCGCAGTGTTACCGTTCCATTGCGAAATCTCGAGCAGTCCGGCACCTGTTTTGCCGGCTATTGCATCCGAAGCTGAAACACCACGTCGCGACAATAGTAGTGGTGGTGGTGGTGATCTTATCGCGACCGCGATATCTTTCGCGGATCATGCACACTGATATTGAGGAGATGCGTCAGGGGAATCACTCTGGTGGAAGCTTAAAAATGCGCGGAAAACATTCGGAAGGGCAAACATTGAATAAAGTATTCCCCTTTTTCGGGAAAAAAGTGCAAAATCGAGCGAGGAGGTAAACGTAATACTGCAGAGACGGCGGAGAGTTGACTTTCCTTGAAGATTATATGCAGCGATAATGATTCACGTCATTAAGTTGGCACGGTGAAACTGTTATATAAATGTAATTATTTTTTTGCGACATTGATAATAAAACGGGTACAGTATTACCGTAGTACAGTATTAATTTTCGTCGATGATATCGGCTAGTAATCTCAAAACAAACCCGTGCACCGACATGTATCAATCAAGTTCAAACTTGCAACAATTCATGAAAAGACGGGATCAGCAGACCTTCGTATTCTCAAAAGCCGAAAAAGGAACTGCGAAAAAAAAAATTGAACTCTTCGCGGATTATAAAGAAAGTGAGACAATGCTCTAAAAATATGCGGCATCTCAGCAATGTCCGTGCGGCCGTTAACGAGCTTTTTAAACTCAACAGTAAGCGGAGTGTATATAATCTACGTCAGAGACCGCATGCGGTGCGTGCACCCGAAGCGAATCATCATCTACTTTCTCCGGGCCGAATCAAAGCAAATAATCAGCGGTCCAGGCTATTTCGCCTCAAGTGTGCCACACGCACTTCTTTTTCTTTAAACAAAGAGTCCGGCTTCTTACGAAAACCCGTGGACTTTGTCGTGAAGAGCAAATGAGACAGTTTTTGAGAATTTTTGTTTGTATTGTATTTTAAATTTCATTTTGTAAAAATGTAGAAGAATTGTAAAGTGAAACATTAATTGATAGTAATATCAATTTCACATGCTTTCTCATTTTATAATTATAATGATGTAAAATTGTATGAAAGTTAACCTATATGATTTTGCTTTTTCATTATCAGATTAAAAATTGAAAAATAATTGAATGTTATTAGATACTTATCTAATCTTGTTAGCATAACTATACTTTAAATTCCAATGTTAAATTGGAATGCTAAAAATAAAAATGATATAATTCTTTTAATTTTCAATTCTTAGAAGTAGGTTGCACACAATATGACCTAAATATTTTGGAATTCAACTCCCTTGTAACAGGATTCTTATAACATGCTTGCTGTCAAAGCCTTTTCATAGAGATTTGATAGTTAAATTAGTGATAAATTAAAGAAACGATTGTGCAAGAAATTTGTTTCAATTAAAACACCCCACAAAAGAACATTCTAATCCCCTAACTTCAATGCAAATACCCTAACCCAAAAAACCATCAAATAATCAAAAACCAAAACTAACCATTTGTGGCGTAAGGTTCTTCAGCTTCTTAACGAGGTGTGCGTCCTTCTTGCCGGGCAGCCAGTTAGGAATGTACTGGTGCTCGTGGACGCCGATCCTCACCCTCTCGTACAGGAACTCGTAGTCCCTGCTGAGGTAGTCGTTCATCATGAGCTCGTGCTGAATGCGCAGGCTCTTCAGACTCGACCTGATCTCCTCGTCGACGTTGCGAGGATCGACGACGCTGATGTCATCGTTGCTGCCACAAGGTATGTACCAGTAGGGTACCTCGGGTTTCGGCGAGGGTTGCCTCGACGCTGCGGAGGGCGCGGCAGATGTGCACGACACAACAACACCGATAACAACTGCGGTAATAACAACACTCGTGCTGGGATGCATTTTCGATTTGACGACTGACCTAGAGGTCTCGTTCACTTATCGTGGTACACAAGGAGTGGCTTCAGCTACAAGTTAGTTGAATCTCGCTGTCTTAAAGTGCGAAATTCTGGGATGATGTGATCTTCCGGTTGCAACACTTTATGGATGAACTGGTTCACCGATAAGTCAATTATCAGTCTGTGTCAATGGTATTGAATCCTTGACCAAAGATGCTGACAATTCAGGATATCTCGCGGCAGTGCGATCAGTCAACGTATAGGTATATACGCACGTGTGTGGTAGCTGGATGAGCTACGTTTATCGTGCCAGGTATGTGCGAGCGGGTGGCCGCGAGCTCGAGAACTGGGATTGTCAAACCTCCCGGCTTGCCCCTTTATATATGCGATAGAGTAAACAATCGACGCGCTCGCTCGTCGAGAGTTCGACGTATCTCGCGCTCGCTATCTCTGTCTCGCCGGCCGGCGCGCGTACGCGATTTCGCTCGGACTCCCACCTTTTTCAGGCCACACGCGCCGCTCTCGCGAAAGAGAGAGAGAGAGAGAGAGCTTCGCCACTGCCCGAACGCAATCACACACTTAGACATACGTCCGTCTCGTTCTCGCGTGCGTGCGCACCACGTAACTGATAAGTGCATGAATGAAGCGCCGATCGGTGTCGGATAGGTGTGAGAAAAAATGCAGTTGGATGAATAGGTGTGTGAGTGTGTACGAGTTCATTCATGAAGGTGCTGCTGGGAGGTGAGAGAAGGTAAGTCGCGTGGGGGGCGATGACGATAACGTGGATGCTCGACAATCATATCGTCCGATGATTTTTTCAATGGCGATCTTTGAGATTCCGCGCTAATTTTTATCAATGGCACATCGGGATTAGCAAAGAATGATTGATGACAACTATTTGTTAATTGATTTGGTCTGACAATGGAAGTTGTTAATAAATGTGATTGAAAATTTTAAGTAACATATTTATATGATTTTTTGCCGATTATTTCAAAATAAGTATTTCTATTTACGTTCGTGGTACCCAATCGTAACGCCCACTCTATTTAAGGGTATTTTTACTTTCTAAATTGAAAAAAGACAATATTTAAATATTTAAAAAAAAAATATTTTATTTATAATTTTAATTTTTTTCATACATTGTTAGCAATGTTTTAAGGTGTACAAAAAAACTTTTTTGACACTTTTAATTACTTTTTACCACTGTAGAGGGCGTCTTCCAAAAGATGCATTTTAATTTGCGGGACACTTTTCTGCCTTCCTGTAACAAATTTATTTAAAATTGCAACACGATTCAATTTATGAGACTTGAAACTAAACAATAAAGCTTTAAAAAGTTAATTTTTTTCTATTTGTATGGCCTTTACACGTGATTTTATAAAAAGTTCGAAAAAACGCCTGTTTTGGGGATGAATTTACCCCTGTACTAAAAAGATGGGGTGGTTTTTTAAACTTTTTAGAGGTTTATTTACTTGTTTGTATAAAGTCGATTTTGAGAAAAACGCGTTTAAAGGTTTTTTACTACAGCTATAATACTCTTTCTATTTCGAATTTCTTAATAAAATTTTAGGGCAGTATTTCTATGATACTAAGGAACATTTTTACGTAAAAAAAATTCATTCTTTGAAAATTTAGAAAGTAAAAGTCTCCTTAAATTTTTTATTATAAGGAAATCTTTCAAAAATTAACTTGTTGGATAAACTTGGACTTTGCCCCTATTGGTTTTGAATTCTTTAAGTAGCTAATCTCTCCTATCTTCAAAAGCGTAATTTCTAGACGTCATTGGCCTGTAGACTAAGTATAGTTACCAAAAGAGGAAGTGGAAAATTTAATATCTTTCGATTAATAGCCTATTATATAAAGATTTACAATATATACATTCTGATAATGTATTTTAATCATAAGTAGACCATTCGTTTAATTTATTTGCTAAAGAAAGCTTGAAATTCTGAATATTTGTGATAATTACAATAACTAGAATGATCTCATGTAAAAGTGTCAATAAACATCACTTTATTCTTATAGTTGGATATTTTTTCTTTATTTATTTATTATCATGACACATCATAATCAAGCATACAATACTTCAGCTACACTTGAATCAAGTGTCAAGAAATATCATAAAAACTTCACTGTTAGCGTGGTTCTAAGAAAATGTCCTTAAAGAAAGTCAATGAAATATTTTCAATGATGATTTTTATTAAAGAACAAGCACAGCAAAACAGTTTGATTAAATCTGTGTATTAGAAGTGGTAAGATCTCAACTCCAAGAGGTGCTACAATCTTATCGTTATCAAAAACGATCAAATTTGAATAAAATTTTATCATGCTGTGTCAAACAAAACTGACCTATGCACTTTCACTTCATCAATAAATATAGTAATAGTGTTTTTTTGCAAAAATGACAATTACATTTACATAGCATATTAATCAATAGATTACATGATAAGCCGATTCGTGATAAATAAAGAATGCATTTCTAGATATGTTGTTTCGTTTAGAAAAAAAGCGCAATTTTTCCGCTTCAATTCAAGTCAGTCCTCTTTAATAAATATCAGTTGTTTCATAAAAAAAAACCCGGATAAAACAATGAAGATTCTGATTGTGATGCTCTATTATTAGAAACTTATCCGTAAGTGTTTGATAGTACCTTGTTCAAGTACCTGCAAATATAAAATGGGTTAATCCCGACTCCTGGGTATTTTCGACAGCCCTATTCTATGAATATTATATTTGTCCTCTTGTCAAATGATATCCTTTATCAGCAAAGCTCCTGACAGGGTTTCGTTCTCCTAGTATAAAAAGATGTTAATGGCGAATACAGTAGAGTAGGGACCTACTGCAGTTGGAAATAAAGCAAGATGATATCTAACAATTTGACATGATAAAGATATAAAGATCTTTATCTAAAAAATAAACAAATTATATATTCTAATATTCTAGCACTTCTAACAGATAATCGGCTTATAACGCATACTTTCTGTGTTCTAATGACATCATCAAAATACTCATCGCTCCTTCCATTACGAACTCTACGCAAATCACAGTACAATACCAATCGACCGTTCCATCCCACGAAATCCCGAACTCCACGCCATATATGGCAACCACTATGCGCGCGAGGCTTGAAAGCCGGCAAAACTACAAACTCTACGTCAGCGTGCGACAAGCTTACGTCACTCGACTGCTGATAACACCTATGCGAAGGGAGAGCCTCTCGGCCTCTAGCGAAAAGAAACCCGCGCAGGATTACCGGTTGTCCGGCGCTTCATACGTCACCAGACGCGCACTTCTCACCTGCTCATCCCCCATACGATGAGTTACGAGGAACGATGCGTGCGTAAGTGAACGGTCGTTTTTTTTTATTGCACTCGGGATACAGTGCAAACGTGCAGCGGTGGATTTTCCTTTGAGATCACGGATAAAAATATTGCGGTGAACGGGTCGCGAGGATTACTTCGGTAATTAGGGAGACTCGGTTCTTACCTGCGGAGGGGAAGGGGGAACGATTGATGTTTTGTAAACACGATTCTCGGGATCTGTATGCGACTGGAGATGGAGAGTGCAAACATTGGTTGACCGCTAATAAAACATTAACAAGTCATTCTCGGCAAACAGTTGCGGTGATTGTGTTTACTGCCGGAATTTAATGTGTTTCCTTTTGTATTACATTTCTCACGTCTGTTGTTTAAACAATTATATCATTGTAATGAAATATTCTCCTACACGCTTATTAATCACGATAAAAAGCTTTTCCACCATTTATCTATTTAAATTGAGGTTTGTTGACATTTAACACTTTAATTTATATGAATAAAGATAATTTCATAACATTTCTTTCATCTTAATCATAACACGTTCAAAGCTAACACAAATCTTCATCTGAAACCGAATGACATAACTCCCAATGTTTTGATCCCAACTTAGCTCCCGTCATCATCGCCGACGCTCTCAGCTACTGCGCTTCCACAGAATTCACACGTACTCGGCGCAGCCTCTTTATGGTCTTGCCGCTCGTCTATAAAAAAATCCCGCTTGATTACCAAGTTCGCAATTAGCACGGTTGCCGACGTAAACCTCCGGATTCGTCGCTATGACGCGCCGCTGCTTACCCGTTACTCCCTCGCGGGGGGTAAGCGTAGCTTCGTCGAAATGGAACCGTGTCATCGCGCGCTGCCGCGCAGCTGATGATGAGATCGGAATGGTTATCGAGAAGCTGTTAACGGGGGCTGATGCTAAGATACCGATAGCCACGGTGCCGCGTCAATGTTGACTTTCGTTTGATAGTTGCCGGCGGCAGCGGCGGGCTTTACGAGAGGATGAACTAGAATATCGAGCGTTGAGTCAGCGGCGGTGCGTCTGGCGATGAAAGACAGGAGCTTTTTCGCGCAAGGGATATGAGATTGAGCCTCCGATGGGGTCATTGAGTAATTCGGTAGGTATTTTGATGATTTATTGAATGGCAGAGGAAGTTTAACTTTCGTTTCCCCGTAGGTGCTGAAGTTCTTTTCTGTGTTAAATTGCATTGAAATGAGTCAAACTTATTGGCTGGGTACTCCGATACTATCAGAACCGATTTTATCGGTATGCCATCTCGAGAAAGTCATTTATGCGTAACAGGGCAAATAGTATCAACCCAGTATCACGAATATGCCTAATTTTATTTTTAGACCAGAGCCGGTCTAATTTGAGAGAAGTTGACAAAAGAAGAAACATTTGTAAACGTTTTCGTCTGACTATATACGTCTGCTTCTACTTAGCATATTTATAGATGTGACCTAATGCTCTAACTCTTCTTAATGAATATTGTCTATATTTCTGATATTTTAAGAGGGATTCAAATAGTTAACTTGTATTTCAAAATATAGTTTTAGCCAGAGTACATATCTCTTATAATAATTGAAATCGGTGTATTGTATGTGTTTACAACCTTACTTTAATGAGCTATTATTTATTACATCTTTGGAAATTTTGTATAACAAATGGTATATAATTAATTCCTATTGGGCATAATTTTATTGCACTTAATTATGTCCAAGAGAAATATATAAACACAATACCATCGATAACTTATCTTACTATTTCGCACTAAACTTGTTAATATTATACATAAAACAAACATTACCACACCGTTTTAATAACGAGATAATAACATAAGATAACGATTCCTTCTTCCTATAATAACACTTCGCATTTCCCAAAATACAACCCTGCTAAAGGTCACACGACGGAAAACCCCACCCTATCAACGCAAAAGAATAAAACACATAATAGCCACTTTAACGCAAAGTCATTCTCCAATTGACGATATACCTGCATCCTGTCTAGATAAACGTGAGCACGCTAGAATCTGCGTGCGCGCGCGGTCAAAGTAGTAGCAGCAGCTCGAGGTGCGAGGTGCCCCACAGCCGCCGTACATTTGTGTTTGCGTTGTGATTCAAATGGGAAAGCCTCGCGCGGACGTGCGCACGGCTGGATTACATGCCTATACACTTGGCGCGCGGGAAAGTCGTGGGTATGCGATGATGACGTCGGCGAGCGAGCACATGTGTCGCGCGGGGGCGCAACGTGAGTAATGTCCAGAGATTGGAGAACGGGATGATGCTCGGGATTTTTGTGGTGTAATGTGAAGGTGAAGGCACAGTGAAAGTGGCGAGTGAAATGCGAGTTAAGCGGGGTTTACTGGGTCGATGAGGTAAGAGTGATAGAGGAGTGACTCTTGCCGTTGGATCGCGTTTTACAACGTTTTATGTAATTCGTATATGTTTGCAAAGTCAGGAGTAGCCGGTGAGTCAAGGAAAGAAGTATGATTTTAAATGAAAACATTGTGATATTTTATAATAAGGTGAAATAAATTCGATTTGTAAAATATCTGTGGTCCTCGTGTTCCGAATCAAATATTCATAAATTTAATGTATTAGATTTAAAAGTAGTTGTTAGTAATTTTGAAAGAAAATAGCTGACTTTGCATGATATAATTAGTTTATTAGATATAATATAATTTATTATGTAGGAGATTTATTTTAGATTATTTGTGGTATTAATTGATTCTTATCACTCTCTTTCATTACTGAACTAAATCAAACTGCTTTTCGATTATAATGGTTATAAAGTCTTATCGCGCATTCGCATCTATTACAAAGCAAAGGACCTACTATAAATTAATTATAATTTTATATAATAACCCTGTGAGAAACAATGTATTCATGTGAACCAAGTATAAACACAACTAATACATGCCGTAAAGATCGATCGTCAAACTCCTAATCTCTGACGTGAGTAAGATTTAAGGCAATATTATTGCTCGAAATCTTTATTAGAAAAAACAATATACCACGTCCGTTTGCAAGAGAAAAAACATGGTATTGCGTCCGTTTGCCGTTAGTCACTAAAAAACCAAAAGCTACCGACGTAATACATCTTCCGCGAATATACCGCGCTTTCTTTCGCATTCCGTGGGAAATGAAAATATTCATACGTACTTTCACGCTAAAAGAGTGCAACATGAGCTGAAAAAAATGCAATATGTATGTATATGCACTGTAAAGGGAAAGGAATGGGGTCGAAATGCAGAAGAATGTCGCTTTGCACGAGCCTCTCGAGTCATCCCCGCGCTTGACGTCAGAAACTAAAGTCTACATGAACGTTCGAAATGTCTCTTGCCTTTGTTGAAATATAGAATCACAGAACGAAACTGACCAAAAATTCCTTTTATGAAATACCGCATGTTATAATACGATGCCTAAATCCTCACATAATCCTTATATTAATTAAATTAGTGCGATAAGCATCAGGAAACCAGGAAAAGTACATAATGCAATAAATATTTATTGAAACGCGTTGCTCCTATTGACTTCCAAAACAATGCATCCACTCGACTTCTATACCTCCATTCTCTTCCTCGTTCGCCTATTCTCCCGGTCAGCTGTACCAGCGGCGTTTGATGCGAGACGGCAGGGCTCGCCGAATATGGCGATGCTATAATTAGCGGATCAGATCGAGTAAGATATCTAACTCCTTCTCTCTCCTCCCTACTCTCTACCTCTCTCATCTCTGCAACGCGCAGACAGCCGCGAATCTTCTCACGCTGTATAGGTGGTGTATATATACCTACTCCTCCGTACGCTTTCGACGATGGAAATAGAAGGAGAGATTGTAGATCGCGCGCGTGGGCGGTTTTGCACTTGCTGAGTGTGCTAGACTACTTGGCGAATATTTGCGGAAAAGAATAGTTCGAGTAGGAAGTAGCAATGTGATTTTAACATATTGATAATTTAAAACGTTTATTAATAGTTTGTAAATTTAATGGAGAGAATAATATTTGTTTATTTACAATTAATATAATTTTGGAAAATTTAATTGCGAATAAATTGAATGAGAAAGTAATCTATATCATATGATAATATTTACATTAATAGAAGGAAATTTCCTCATTATAAGATAGTGCATATAAGCTAGTATGTATATAGATTAAGATAACATAATGAAATTCGTATCAAGTGTAGATCTCGGTTAATGCGCTATCAAAAATAATTCGAATATTTTGTTTTCATTGATCGATATGATAACATTGGACAAGTGAGCGTTAAATCAATATTTATAGCACTTACGAAATAATTTGATTTTAGTTTAAGAAATGTAAATAAGCATAATAATATTCGAGTAATTAGGATATTTTCTTATGTTTAGCAATTAGTTTTTTCGTAACCCCCTCGTTTCAATATAAAAGCTAATTTCCAGTTCCGTAATTATTGCAGGCATTTCCCGTAATTCTCAAGGTTATGTTTATCACTGCCATAACTATTGCATAAAGAACTTACGCAGTCATTTCCCTTACATAAAAGTTCAATCGAGCTTCTGGAATTTCCGCACCTGGCCAGTAAACACATATAATACCGTTATCGATACTTAACAAACATTATGGCTAAACACAGAAACAAAGCAACGAAAGATCTTATTGTGAACACAAGTTTAATTTGAGACCATATCTAAGAAATTTATAATTATGTAAAAAATAGTTCTTCTTTATTTGTTCTACACAACGTGATTTACTACGATATCTATATTTTATAAAAAAAAATCAACATTGCTTTACAAGTTTCCTATCTATGAACTCCCAATTCAAGAATATATAATATATACTTTAATCTAAAGATAAAAGATTAGTCTTAAATCAGACAGCCGTCCTTACAAATCACTAATTGAATACAAAATGGTAAACCATACTGTAAAGGTAGCAGCTTCTCATTCAACCGTTACGCAAAATTATCCACCTGACAACCTTGCCCGCGATAAAGCACCTGTAAATCCCGTTTAACTTTGCCAAGTCATTCTATCCTGATAATACAATAATGAATAATTTTATTTAAGTAATTTTTATAATCGCCGCAGAATTACTCTCACACATACACCACCACCACTACCACCATCCACCTAAAACTTCCTCTCAACTTCTCCTTCATCTCCTTTACTTTCCCCACAACCCCTACTTACCCTCTTCCACTTCACACCCCAGGCAAAAAGCCTCCGGCTGACAATGGAAAATGCAAATTTGCAACATCGGTCCCGGAATTTGTTTAAAATCTTCATGCGAAACTCGCCGAGTTTTTATTAGCTATCAGTGAATCATCAGCCAGATTGAAATGCACCTCCCCACCTATTCTACACACACACACACACATATATATCCAGAGCGCGAGAGGAAGGGGTGAGTATACACAGAGCCGGGGCTTGTAAATCGATCGGGGAGGATGCGCAGCGTACGCGCGGGCGAGCACCTGTTACGAGGGCTCGCTCCCGGGGTAGTAATAGACCAGCGGCCGCCGGCTGGACTCCTGGTATCCGGCGAGGCCCTCTGGGAGACCTTCGAGTCGATAAGGGCCCGCGAGCGTCCCAGCATCCCCGCCTCTGCTCTTGACTTATTATTATCGCCATCGTTGGCTTACTGATGAGGAGATATTCGGCGTTGTTGTCGATGTAAACACATTATTATCTTTGCATATATGTATATTTTTCATACAGAATAACTGGGTATATAAGTACGTCGAGTGCAGTTTGTACGCAATCGAATACAATTATATGTTTCACTTATTCCTACAACTTATTTGTAGAGGTAAATTCGACGGGCGAACGACCTTATCATCTGAGAAAAAGAGAGAGAGAGAGATGGAGACAAGCACACACTCGCCGGGGCTGGCTTTATCGCGGGCGCGCATGCTCGTCGCATTATCGATAAGGTCGCGGTGCGGGCTGCGCGCGGGACGGGAAGAGAAAGAGACAGACCGAGTGTGCGCGAGAGAAGCGTGTAACGAGTCATGACAGCCTGGTACGAGCAATCGGAACCCGAACCTGTTTACTGATAGCCTGTCGATTAATATACGCGCGGGCACGTCAATACTAAGGGGTTGTCGAGTTTCATTGTCGGAGGTGTCAATGGCTGGGGTGTTTGCTGAAGATAATTGGATTTGCGGGAGGGTGGCTTGTGTTTTAGTAAGTTTAGCGGGGCTTAAGTGGGGTGTGTTTACTTTATGCAGCAGTTTGTTTGCTTGGCGAAAGGCTATTGTGGGAGGGTGTATGAGTAAGCTCGTTTTCTTTTGTGTTTTTAGTATTTATGAATTTTTTAAATTTTATTCAATCGAAGTATGGATAAATTTTGGTATGGAATGGTTGGATATTTTAGAAATATTAGAATTAAATTGATTATTGTTCTTAAAATTTTCTTTAACTTAAAATGTTTGCATTCAATATTTATATAGTAATATAATAACCAATAATATATCTTTCACCCAATCTTTAAAAACATGGATTTTAAATAATATTTCCATTAAAATAAAAAAATCAGTGCATTTATATTGAAATCTATTTACGTCGTCAAAATTTGCGTAGTATTATTAATTACACTACCAAATTAATTACCAAAATAACATGACACTATCAATTATCACAATATAATCAGTAATGAGCCCGGCTCACAATCATACACACATCTGACAGTTCACACGTCTGACTATCCCGGCTTTACCCGCTCAGCCTGTACCGCTGCCTGCAGCGCCGCCGCAGAGCCGCGCGGATAAGCAAACAGCGTCAGTAAATATACCACCTGCGGGTCTCACTCTCGAGTCTCTCTCTCTCTCTTCCTCCTTTTCTCTCTCTCGCTCTATCTCCACGCCTGGCTATTTCTGGCGTCGGGATCATATCGTCGGCAAAGAGAGCTAACGTACGGTTTCTCTGTCGCTTTTATCTTCGGCCGCTGTCGCTGGGAAGCTTGTATTCTAATGAAGTGCGCGTCTGCGTTTGAAGTGCGCATACGAGAATAAGTATGCAAAATTTTTAGTAATAAATTAAGAAGTAACTAGTATGACAGTGTTGTCGTACCGGAGTTCTGGTTTTTTATTAGACGTCTTTTTTTATGATAATTATATGTTTTCATTTTTAAACCGTAACAAAAACTCTAGTATAAAAAGCTTAGTAAAAATTAACAATCACAGTGGAGGTTTGGAACTGAATTTGCATCAAAATATCAAAAGCTTTTGAATTGAGGTGCATTTTTCACAGTACAAGTATTATTTTAAAAGAGTTTAGTGGCCATAGTTGAATTATAAAAAATTTAAATTATTAGTTAGGATAATGTCTGATGGAAACAAGTGTAAAGAATTACTTGATAATGTTTCTATTATGCAGAAATAATTTATTTTATTGTGTTTTTACAAAAAAAAAAACATGTACAAAAAATAAGACGGTACTTTGAGCACCGAGAAACTAGTTTTTCCGTTTAAATATTAGAAAGAGCCGTAAATTTTTTGTCGTAGAAATAGAAAAAAGACGAAATAATAACAAATAATATATTTGTACGTATATAACATAGTCGATGGTAACGTGATATAATAAATAATAAATTGTAAAACGCTATATAAGTAATGCGTGTGTGTGTATGCCCAATAAATATATACTACATGTATGCAATAATGATATAGTTGATAAAAGATTAAATCGATTGAAAAAAAAAAAAATACAAAAACTTACGAGCTAAAAACACTGTAAGAGATAATACACTGGAGTTTTAAACGATTTTGTCTAAATTATACGTTCTAGATCAAAGTGGAAGTGAATGCCTATTTCGTTTTATTACAAAATATTGCTTTTGTTACAACGATTTAAAATATAATAGATACGATCTCTGGATTCTTAAATTTCATCTAAATTACGAAAGAATAAATATTACAATTAATTTCGATTCTATACAGAGGAATGTCATGAACGCGTTTAGGCGAGATTCAAAACGCTATGCGCGCTTCTAGAAAACTATGTTACAGATGATTCACGAATACTTTTATACTGCCTCTACTCATCGCGAAGGATTTGTAACACACTTTTCAAAGCGCATCAAAAGTATACATAAGTAAACAGTGCCGTAACGACATACGATATCTGTTCGTCGCATTAATAATCTGTACAAAAAGTGTGTAGAAAAAGAGAATAGTGGCCTTACGCTAAGTCATTATATCCTACATCGTTATTACAGTAATCAAGAAAAAGAGACGTACAAAGAAAACGTAGGAACTCAGCAACGTCCACGTACGTTCGTTTTTTTTTTACTTTTAACATATATCACAGCTAACAATTGGAAGCTTTCGCCGTGTCGCGGGCCACGTTAAAGCTACAAAATAAATAAAGTTTTTCCCGTTCAGTATTCATCATTTTATAGTCATATATCGATAAAAAAATGATACATCCCTCGCGTATGTTAAGTGCGGGAAAATAATAATAACAGGGTGCTTCGTGGCTATAAACGGGAAGCGATAACGTCGTATACGATTCTGCAACCGACAAGAGAACATTCGCAATTCGCAGAAAATAAATTCACTTGAAAATTTTACAATTTCGGATGGTTGATTTGCATAATAATATGTACAATAATTTATCAAAAATTCATTTCAGAATTTTATTAAAATGGACTTTAGAGAATGTCTAAAAATTGTTGTTAAAAGAAACTCATAAATGAAATAGAAAAAAATTGAACTCAAATAATGATCTACTATTTCATTTTAATTTAAATTCATTCTACATTAAAACAATTATTTAAAATGTTCGTAATATTGAATGTTTCGTTGTAGGTATCATCGGCTAGGTTTCACTGATTTTCTCTCTAAAAGTAATTCTTTTATTCTTTAAGTATAATTTTTTAAGTGCAAGTTAAATTGCGCAACTTGTTAATATTCAATTGGCATTCATTTTTGGTACAATAAAAGTTAATTTTTTCCTCTAAATTACATTACTTTAATTTTCATTATTTAAATAATTAATTTACTTTTGAACGAAACGGTGTCGAAAATCGATGAAACCGTCGATCGAGTCTGTTTGAGCAGTCTAGCGACAACAATCAAATCTGCAAGTCGCGCAAACGAAAAAAAAATGGTACCTTTAATTAAATTAGTTAAACTCGAAGTTACGTATAATACTGCTTGATCGCACTGAAGTAGATCTCTTAATACTGTATATATCAAAGTCTACTAAAAAATGGTCTTAAGTCGTAAAAAAAAAAAAATTTGTTCACACAGTGACAACGCTAGACCAAAGGGATATTCGAATCGCATTTCTTAAACGCTAACAACTCGAAAATTTTCATTACTTGCTATGTAAAAAATAACTTATGTCTTGTAGTCGAAACCGTTTATAATAAATAAAAAAATCGAATCCCAACTGGATCGATCTCAAGAAAATCGCACATTTAACGTCCATGTTGCGATTTGTTATTTTACGCATGCACTGGTACAAGTCGTAGTTTTGTTAAAAATTTTTTTCTTTCTTGACAATGCACTCGTATAATGATCGTAGAAAAACGCATTTTCAGAAAACGCAGAAACATGTGATTAATATCATCATCTTCTAACGGTACATTTTGATCGATGGAATTAAAAAAACATTTCAGACACCTAACAGTTAATATTTTTGTGCCAGAGAATATACCTATATGAACTTTGACCTTTTTGACAACTATGTGTGAAAATTAGTCATTTTTATTCATACGAAATAATAGTATTTGATCACAGAAATATTTTTTTAGTTACATGACACCTTTCAATTCCACCGATAAAAATAATAGTCGACATGCGCCAATCTACCAACATCGCTCATACCACTCGTTTCCAACATCCACCATACCAGCACTCTATCTTTACATCCACACCTCATTCTAACCCATCGCTTTCAAGTCTTCACCAGTAACTTCCTCTGCTTCTTCTTCATCATCCTCTTCCTGGCTAGCCTCTTAGCGTTTTGCTCGATCAGCCGATTCTGCTGCTGCTGCTTCTTCGCTTCAGCTAGTCTACCAGCTTTGGGCCCCTTCTTCTTGGGGCCCGTCTTTTTGGCGCCGTGTTGTGGCTGCGGTTGCTTCTTGGGCTTAAAGTAACTCGCCAGCGGCCGTAGCATCGCAGGGTCGCAGGTACCTGGGCCCGTGGCCGTCGCGTTACGCAATGCCCTGATCCAGTCGTTCAGGAAGGCTTGATAGAGCCGCAGCACACCCGAGTCCTGGATGAGCATGAGTGTGAGGTCGCCCTCACGTGCCCAGTTCGAGGATTCCGTGACGATGACGGACTTGTGAGTGACCGGCAGCTGAAGGCCCAGGTTCAGGATCGCTGTTTCAACTTCGCACAGCATCTGAAATACGATGGAGTTAAGTTTTGCGTTTATAAAATATTAGATGGTTGGTTTGTAATGAAAATAATGTATTTTTTGAATTATCAGAGTTATTTAGGGTATCCCCAGTTATTCTCAGACGATTTTGTTCGTCAGTGTATGGTAGAAGATTTGAGGAATCGCCAATAAAACTGGTTTCTATAGTGGCTCATTTATATTTATAATAGACAGGTGACGGCAAATGACCCCATACGTTGAGAAAATACAACAGATTATGCGTAAATTTTTCTTCAACAAAAAATAATCTATTGATATTTATAGATTTTCAAGTTTTGAATTCAAATAAAACGAGTCATTAAAAAGGAACCAAATTTTTTCATGTGTTATTGTGTAATCATTTTCTAAAAATATTGCAAAATCCATAGATTTTGTTATGAATTTAAACGTCTGCTATTACCAAGTTGCCAAACCGGAAATCGCGTGATGTAGCTTTTAACATTAGAGTTTAGTATCTCTATTTTGAATCGTTAGAATAATTTGAAATTTTGTACACTTATGTATCCTATTACAATGAACAAGTGTATAAATTTGCGTGAATTGCGTTAAATGTGTACGTGACTTGTCGTCACATTAAAATGCTCTAGATATTATAATTGTCCATTTTTTATGATGATGTATTCTACCGTCATTAAGAATTTTATTGAAAAATGAAAATACTTATAAAACGGACCGTTAAGTATTGCTATTAACATCATTTTAAGTATTCATAAAGCAGTTTTAAAATGAAGAATAGAAATGAAGCAATACTTTTAAATTTAAGTATCCATTAAAATCTGCTACGTTTTGCGTATCTATTACAATTACAATATTTTTTTGCAAAGATTTTCTAGCATTGGCAAGCTGCCAGTCATCCTGCATCATCGCCAGTGTGATTCAATAAGTACTTCATCATTGTTTACCCAAGTATTTATACAAAAGCATTGTTGTTCACAAGTTAACTTTGTCTTTTAGAGAAGTAGTAAAGTTTTACAATTGCGTTGCACAGTCGGTGTTTTACAAACAATACCATTGTTTTCGATGAATACTATTAGTTTCGACACAATGCCTAATTTTAACGAGTAATGCATGTGATCTGCCCACTGCTAACCCCTAGCCATTTCCTGCCGAAAATTAGGACACTGGGCGAAATTAGTCTGCGAAATTATAACCCACTCGAATTGTAGGTCAGGTTTTAGTCCAAGCCTTGCAATTATCAAAAATACTGTATTTATCATAGCTACATGTAATTTTTAATAAAAATGCTCAAAAAAACGCGTTATAATAAATATTGATAAAGTCTGCATACTTTACAGATTTAAATTTCTCACTGCTATTTTATTATACATTATATTAATATTTTTGTAGAACATTCCTTTCATTTTGATATTGTCCTATATTTTACACAGCCGTAGATAATTTACAAACTGTAATCCCCAGCACCTCCAAACCAATCGTAATCATCCAAAAACAAACTTCACCTTACCCTCAGTATCTCGCTGTTCATCCCGTCGATGATCTCGTTTCGCCTGTGCATTGTCATGTCGGCATTGATGTTCGACTTCAGCCTGAATGCTCTAAGATGATGAAACGTAATTGCGAACCTCTGCAGGGCATCGTGAAGTCGTGGCAGAGCTCGCTCAGCCTTCTTGCCCTTCTCCAGGCACCAGACCTCGCGGTGGTACCATTCGAGCTGTTTCTCCGGCAGCCAGCTCATGCGGTACTGCTCCTTCAGCACTTTATACACCTGCGGGACAAGAGAAACATCGGTGTCTTATTTTCGTCCTGCAGGCGTCAGCTGGAAGTGACTGGATAATACGAGACGCCCCCGCAATGGAGGAGATCACGTTTTACCCCCTACGCCTTCCGCGTGTACTGTTCGCGTTCGGCGAATGATGCTCGAGGAGAAAAAAAAGAGCGAGAGAGAAAGAGATAGTCTTCAGCACGATGAATCATCCGCGGTTAAAGTTCGCGTGTATAAATATCGGTCACGTATGCGCCGCGGATGTTTTGGTTTTGTTGCGGGTGGGGGCGAAGTGATTTATCACAAAGCTCGGGCAACTGCTCGTTTGGGGTAATTCGGGATGTCGCCCGCGAGAGTAATGATTACGCGGAAGATGTATGTGATAAAAGATTATATGTTGGATGCTGCATGTCTGCTTATGCATGGGATCTACGTTGATAACAGTGGACGAGTTCTCGCTTCGCGTGGAATGTATAACATATGTTTCAGCAGGTACTGCAGGTTATGCGCAGTGAAATCTTTTGCAAACAGAAGATCAATCTTCCTTATGTAGTTGATCGAGAATGTCTGACGGAAGAATTTTCGGAAGAATGTTATTAATTATGCATGTCTCTTAAAAATAGATTAGTGCTATGCAGTATTGATGATCGGAAATTGTGATTGATACTAAAGATACATCAAAAGATGAATTGATTTAACTATGAAACCTATAAATTTTACAACAATTTATCATTAAATACTAAAACTAACTTCTCCAAGAACTTTGCAAAGACTTTATTCAACTTCCTGAAGAACTCATTCACGAAAGTGTCGACAGATTGAAAGTGGTTATCTCCATATCCGTAGACCACATGAAAACAAATCTCCGCGAACCCCATGTATGCACACCGAAAACGACCCCAGACAAGCTCTTAGACATATCTCTGTCTTTCTAGGTCGGGCGGAAGACATAGCGAGCAATAAACGCCGCTAGAAATCATGCGCGCATGCATGCTTGCAAGAAAGTGCAAACAGAATCGTGGGCGAAAGCATCCGGCGGAAAAGTCCGTCGCTCTTTCACCACGATCGCACTCATATATATGTAGAAAGCCAGCGCGATGACATAATTACTCGGAGATGTAAACAGCAGCGGGTTCCCATGCGAGCATCAGCGCGATCCGAGAGATGAGTGCGCGGGCGAAAGAAAAACACGTGCCCCCGAAGGAGGAAAAGAAAGAAGAGGACGAAGAAACTATAGATGTCAGTTGATACGATTGTTTCGTCTGCCGGTGGTCGACGCGTGGGAGGAGAAGGAGGATTCGTACTGTATGTGTCTTGGTATGTGTGTGTCTGTCTTTCGTGCCCTGTGGTCCTGTGATAATAAAGCGACGAGCGCAGCGATTTTTTTGCGTCGCGACGTTTACGATCGCGCACCGATCTCACGCTGGATTATATATAGGGACGTGGTTCTGCGTGAGGTCGGGTTGCATGAAATTTCGATACCGGAGATACAGTTTGGAACAATTAATAAACGGTTCTATGTTATAGTTTCGGATCTTGTGTTAACGTATATGAAGATTGCTTGTTATGATGTCCAATGATTACCGACTAAACTGATAATTTCTAAAACACATGTTACGGGTTCAATCATAGCTCTGATAATGCACATTTACTATTCAACTTTCTAAGATTCATTCACGATTTTAGCATAATTTAAATAAACAAATATTGCCTATTCTCAAACACATGCTATTAAAAAATTTGAATAAAAGTTTACGAATGAACTGCAGAATATTTAATCCTCCACTCATCCTGTCGTGTTCTCAAAGAGCAAACTTTTATTATAACTTCCCTCCTACACGCAACTGACCATTTGTCTGACAAAAATGTCAACCTACCTTCGAGTAAATTTCGTGGATATCTTTGAGGTCCTTGCGAAAGTGATTCTGCGCGACCCTCAGCTGCGTCTTCACCCTCTTCAGCGCCCTGTGAACACTGTGCCGCTGGGGAAAACGTCGCAACGCCGCTGCGACGGGCGTGCCGCAGGGCTGCAACCAAGGCTCAGGATGATCGGCATAGGCTTCACTGTAGGTGGCGCGCATGCTGCTCAGGCCGCCGTTATAGGGCGAGGGCGCGGCTGCGGCCGCGACGTAGATGGCGCTATTGGCCGGGCCCAAACCGGAGCTGAGGAAGAACGCGAGGCTCGTCAGAGTAGCCGTATGTGCCACCGAATCTGTAATCAGAAAGCGGAAGAGATGGTTGGTTTGGTGCGGTTTTTGAGAGTTGTGATGGGGGGGTTGGTTGGATTTAGAACAAGGTATATATTGGGTTGATTTGTTTGAAGAAATTGAAGACATGGTAGTAGTGAAGATTTATTATGTCTAATATACCTTGTTCTAAATTCTGAAGAAAGCGCTATCCTGTATTTATCTAGTATATTTATATGTATTAAAAATACACTTGTTGTAAACATAGATATCATAAATCATAAACGGATATAAGGATGCTGAAGATCACTTCAATGCATTTGTATGCAAATAGTTTAGCTTTTGATTTATGCTACTATGAACAAACTTTATAGAGCAAATTGTAAGTCAAAGAGAGTAAATTCGATTTTATTCATTCCAAAAATAAAGATTTTATTACTGTGCAACGTTTGATCACTTACTCCAATTTTCTAATGGCTATGGAGTAATTCGGCGCTATCTAATCTCGCGCAGTAAAATATTATCCATTATCAAAAACATTACTTCACGTTAAAATACAGCCTAATGGCAATGCGCTTGAAAATAATAAGTTCGAGAAATAGCTCACGACAGAGTAACTACGCGATCCCTATACCCTATACTAGAATCCAGCACGCAGTATATATATTTAGCAAACCGAAACGTATATCTCGCGTATGCAATCGACTCATTAAGAACCGTGTAAGCAACGGATAATATGGACTTTATTGCACTTTACGGCGGTATAAATGCCTGTAATATCGCAGATTATTATCTCTATCATTCATAATATTATCTTACAATATAATAAAACGGCAGCCGCTCGGTAGACGCGCTCGTGGGTTACCTAATCCCCGCGCGCTCGCGAGCTGAATGAACCGCGCCAGCGCGGCTCTCTTGCGAAATCTCTTCCCATTCACGTAATATGCGTGTACACTGACGTCTAATAGATTTCCGCGTCCTTTTTCGCGCCGGATAAATCAGCAAGCGCCGCACGATATCGACGCTTTTACGAGCGACAAACGGAAACTTTAAATCCTCGCGCGGGCGAAAGAATATCTTATAGATTGTATATACGTATATGTACACGTCGCAACGTCAAGTTCGCTCTCTCTCTCTCTCTCTCTCTCTCGCGGATTATTCTCTCAGGTACTGCGTACACACACACTCGTCGAAAAAAGAAAGACAGCGATGCGAAGAAGGAGGAGGAAGAAAAAGGCCGCAGTCGTAAAACGCGGATATGAAAAAAAGGACAGCGCGCGTGCAGGAGAGAGAGAGACGCGGCGCGCGAGGCTCTTCCGACTTTCACACCCGGGCGCACCCCGGTCTCGCACATGCATATACACACATGCATGCAGGTACTTGTAGGCGCAAGCTGCACCTACGCGCCAATTTAAGCGGTGAGATCGTCCACCCCCGCAAACCGGAGGAAATGGGTTGTGAATCGAGGAATATCAGGATTTATTGCGCAATTCTAAAGCGCGCGCCTGCACAGCGTATTATGCGTATTTTACGGTATACGCGCGTATATATACGTATCATCCCTTTGTCGATATTAGATATAGGCGAGGCGCGCGCGCGGCTTCGATGTAGAAAGTGGATGTATACAACAATGGCACATTGCCGGCGAGATTGTTGATCGCATTGACGTAAGGAGCGTATATAGTTTTTATTCATCATATATTAATGCCCGCGGGAGGATATATACATGTCGCGCGCGCGGCGCCTCAAGGTTGAGAAGTGGAACTACTTATGAGTATTGACGTTTCTCGGTCAATTTCCTACCTTCGCGCGTATATTTTATGCGTGTAATTGAATTTTTTTTTCTCCTCCTCCTCCTCCACCCGGCAATATTGAGAATTCAAGAATGTTATTTTATTTCGAAATGTTATCGGATTTATATAACCGTAAATTTCGTCGGTATAAATATCAGGATATCTGCGCGTATTTTTGCGGATTTAAGCCGATCGATCGCTGAGTCTTGAGGAAAATGATATGTTATTTTCATTTATAAACGCGCAGCATTCATTGAAATTTCTTTTTGGCTTTTAAAAACGCACCATATCGGGTATATTTATGTTAAAAAAAAATTAAATTGCAATATTTATATATATAATCACGTGCAATCCAGGTACGCAGTAAGCTCAACAAGGACAGAGCCAAAAAGTCAACAACATACCCCGGTACCACTACAGCAATTAGCGATCGCTAATCGAGTGGATTCGCAGATGAGCACCGTTCGCCCAAGCCTGTAAACACGCGTACTCGCACTCCTCCTGCTGGTCTCGCGCATCGAAGTGTGTACCTCTCGGTGTCCTTGCATCACCTCGCCGGGCCAATCAATCGTAATACCTCGCGGTGCAGCGAGTCGGAAGAGCCGGGCACGCTGTACTAATTGATTGAATCGTCGCACATGTCGCTCGCGATTTTTCGAGACGCGCGGCGGTGGTTTTGGCCGGCAACAAAGTCGCAGCGTTTCAAGGCCGCGCGCGGAGTTATTTGTTATAAGAATGAAAAAGTTGCATGAATGAACGTCGATATATATATGTAGTAGGCTTGCGCGCGCATGATTGATCGGTATCTTATCGCATAGTTCGCAGCCGCGCGAGAAAGTATATTAAGTGCCGTATTATATACGCTGCTTTTGGTAGGGGAATTTTTTCGCGCGAAGATTATGTCGAATGAAATCCATACTACCCGATTATTATCTATACCCGCAGCGCATATAATACTGTCGTGTCGCATAAGTCGCGAGCACGCGCCGATTTTCTCAGGCGCATTAAATAAACGTCATTTTTACAGAGCGCTATCACGTTAAAACGAGCTTTAATATATACGTATGCGCGTACTTACGCGCAAAAAGAAACCTTACCTGCATTTCAGCCGCGGAGCATTGCTAACGAGCACCGACAGCACGACGAATTCGCTCGGCCGCGAATGATTCGATCCTATATACGAGAAGAGAGAGAGAGAGAGATCGACCGCAGCGAGTACACGCGCACATCCTAAAACGAAAAGACCGAAAACACCGTGTCATTGTTATACAATCAATTAACAATTAACGAGCGCGCGGATATCCTCGATGCATCAAGGCCTTTGGTAGTGGTAGCATTGAGAAAAGTCGGATTTTCTCAGATGATACGCAGAAAAATCGCGAATTATGCGGCGACGATGTGCCCACGCGGCTGTCGACGCTTCTTCTTGAGAGGAGGAGGAGGACGCGTCATTGTCTATACGCGACTCTCTCGGCTCTAAATCACGATTCGATTACTTAGGCGCGAGTGTGTAGCTGCCGTCGGCTCTATCCCACGCCCCCGCGACGCGGCGACAGCGAAATGGAGCTGTCTATAGTATATTGAGTAGCTGTCGCGCTCGCGTTTTAGGACGGCGATGTAGTGTGGCGAAACGCGAGGTGAGTAACGAACGGAAGTCGTATGTTAAACGGTGGAGAGGCTTATTCGCAATACGGTTGGCTTGCCTGTATATAGGGTGTTTGGCAAAATTTATACTTTAGACAGTGTTTCCGATTTAATGATTCAGAAGCTCTTGGGGTGGGTTTATGCTGAATGTTTATTCGTTTGCAAAGGCGGATTTTATTATCAAAATTGCATAGTTTTTCGTTGTTTATCATATGGACATAATTTTCATAATATAGATACTGTTACTTTGAGCTTCAGTAGTAGAAATACAATTATTATTGGTATAGGTCTCTTAGTAAAGTAAATAATTTTATTGTGTTTCTAAACCACAATTATAGTAAATAAAACTATGTTATAAGTACTGCTGTGAAATTAAGTTGTATCAATACGATACTAAATGTATAGTAACCATATAGATACAGTTTTCTCGGTATAGTGTGGAAGTCTGTCTAAAGTAAAACTCTTCTAAAACAAACTTGCACACAATTTCCCTTCATCTAACAGTAAACCTCATGCTGCATTTTTCCATATACAAATTACGCTTCTATAACCCTTCGAAACCCAGCTGAATAATCCAGAACTATATACCACGCGAATCAAAACCCGCTCTGTTTATACCTCGCTCGCGATGCACCTCTTTCTCTCCTCTCGCATGCTATAACGCACTGGCGCGTGGGCGTCACATACATACACACACTCCTAGCTCAACTCCGCGATCTGCTTTTCCGAACTTATGGCTCGCTCGTTCGCTCGTGCCGCGCGCGGCAGGAAACATTAATTTCGAGATTAATGCGCCGCGCGCAATTAAGGCGCCTTTCCACCGGTACGCGAAAGGACGCTATATACCGGTGCTGTAATTTCGGCTGATTAGGTGACATCGTTGTGGGAAGAAGTTTATTGATATAAGCAGATCAACGATTGAAGGAAAGTTTACAGTCGAAGTATTGTATGGAGTGTTTGTCCGGATTTTAAGGTCGGCGAGAGTATAGAGTGGAAAAATTCACCGCTTCGAGTGTATAATATAATACACTGCTGGTACGTAGAGTTAAAAATAATTTAATAAGCAGTTCGATTTCTACAAAAAGCGGTATTTTCACTCGGCCCCGGCAAGAAATTCCGCATCCGAATAATTGTTATCATTAATTTTTTCATATACGCTACTTTACTCGAGACAGAGAGAACGAGAAAGACACAAGAAAACGAGAAACTCTCGCGCTGGCATATATCCAGCAAACGTAACGCCCGGAGCCCTGCGAATTACATTTCAACTCCGATTTCGCACTGCGCGCCGATCGGTAGCCGTATATATAGCCCCACGCCGCTTCTGTACATTTTTTGAGCTGATGATTAAGGCGTGCGCGCGCGCGGCAAGAAACACATTACCCAAGGGTAATTACACGAGTGCGAAGGTGTTTTCATTATGTTACTTCTGCTGTTCTCGGATTCCACGAAAATTATTCACGATTTTCAAGGAACGCCCAAAGGAAGCCGCCGCACGACGCCCGCCGCGTGCGCGGCCAAAGGCGAGATCGAGAAAACAAAGAGGATAAAAGACAGAGAACGAGAGTGAAAGAAAGAAATAAGAGTAGAAAAAAAGTCGCGATGGCCGAGGGAAGGATATGGTTTCCGTTTACGGATTGAACGAAGATCAAGGAGAGCATAAAATACAAATATGAAATGCAGCTGTGGTCAGTATTAGTATGCTTTTCATACAAAGGAATCGAGAGCTATTTAAATACCTAAAAACAATTGAAAATATAATAAAACTTCTTAATTTAGCGAAACAATTTTCATCAGAGACCTCAATCCTAATTCACCACACACTCTACACGTATAATACAAGACATATAAGTAAAGGGATGAAAGAAGCAGCGAACGGGACCGCGAACGTTAGCACATTTTTTCACTGCGCGGCTCCTTGCGCTCGCGGAGGATGATACACAGACAGAGAGAGAGAGAAGGAGAAGAAGATTGTTGGTTTTGTATAGTCGGCCCCGGGGGGCGATCCGCGCGCGTGTATATATGTGTGTAGTGGCCCCGGCGCTGCTTTCTGAGAATGAGAGAAACGTCGGTGGCGCTGATGATCGCGCTGCCGATTAGACCTTCACCTTCGGCTCCCTTTCGGCGTGTATATATAGGGAGGGGAGATCGGTAACCCGAAAGGAGGTCGAAAGGCAATCGTACGTGATTTTAATGTGGATTGTATAATTCTATACAATTTTTTTTTGTAAATTTTCTATAATAGGAGTATAGCACTACCAATCCATGATTTTTCCCTTATCACAGCACATTAATAATGAACAATGATATACGCTCACCTGCAACATCTCCTAAAACAAATCCCGCATCCTATCCGCAATTTGTCCACGATACACGAGTGGACGGCAGAATAACGCGAGGGCGCGCTCGCGAGTGATATTCGCGTGCGTCGTCGCACGCATTCGCAGCTCGGCGTATAATAATGCAACCGCCTGGGCGTGCGTCGCGTGCAGAGGCGTTGTAACAGCGCTTTCACCGCGAGTTGGCATTGCAGCTTCTATATGCCGCGAGATGAGGCCGGAACCGGTGTTGCTTTGGATTGTTTCGGTTTCCATTTCGCAAAGTGTCAGGTTTTCCTTTTATTTCGAGGTCTATAGATACGATTGTAATTAAGTGATGTTTCTTTTTTTATTTTATTTACAATTATTCTCATAGAGATGGTTATATGTAATCACAGTTTGTCGCGGTATTTGAATTCACGAGAATCAATTGTTTCAAAAAAGGATACATGTTAGTTCTGCTCTACAACGAGTGCAATTTAATAGTTAAACTTTCTGATATTATTAAAAATTTCTTAAATATATCCATGGATAACCATATACAAAAAGAGAATTCAAACAACTGTAAAATATGCACCGAAGATAATATATCAAATGAACTGCACGACTTTTTCAATATCTTTCCGATAAAAAAAAACAAATACAAAAAAATTGTCTCTTAAATATTCATCGGTCTCATTCGCCAAATCTATTAATCAAACGACACGATTAAAAACTCGCGTCCCGAGCGCGCCCAGATAAAAAAAAAACAAGGATGCCCGAACGCGAGGAATTTTGGCGCAGGCAGAATGCGACCGAAATCTCGGCCCTAAAAAATGACTCTATTGTTCGCGCGTACCGTATATGCGCGCGAGATCGGCCACGGGGATTATCGACGGGTTATATCACACGCGGAATTCCGAGTCCCTCGCGCAAAGCTATATATATATACATATATATTATACACGGGGGCGAATGACGTCACGGATGCACCAGACAGATTAGCGGCCACGAGAAAAAGACCGTGGCGATCATTTGCATTTTGTCCCGAGAGAGGACGGGTCTCTCTCTTCTTCCCTGCCTTTTTTATCGCTTTCTTCTCCCTGGACTGGAGAGAGGGACAATTTTTATGCTCCGAAATGTATACTTTGCGAATAATTCACACACGTTCGTATATGTGCGCTCGGGGTACATTGTAAATTTGAAAATAACGTTCGGCCGGATAACTGTGCCGCTGTAATTTATTTTATAATCTCGCTGAGATATATTGTACGTGATGGTGAAATACGTAAGTAGGGTGTAATTTTTTAATCGTTGATACGCGATGCCGTTTTTTTTTAAGTCGGTTAATCGACCTGTACGATATTTCATGTCTCATTATAAAAAAAGCACGAGTAAAAGATAATGTATTGGCGATTAATTATTGGCGTATGATTGACGATTTAAATTTATGTCTATATACCAAAATTTAAAAATTCTATTTAAATAGTTAACCCTTGTTCCTCATTTTCCAACCAAACCAACCAAAATTTTCGTTGTACGAAAAACCATCAGAGGTATATATATATACGCGCGCGAAAAAAAGTGCAAAAGGACAGGCGCGTGGGAGAGAAGCGAGAGTGTTTAGCCGCGAGAAAGAGCGAGAGAGCAAAGCCACTTCCTCGACGATTTTCGGCTTAGCTTTATACCGAGCGCGCGGCGGTTGTACGCTAAGTGGCCTCGTGTGTGCTCCCACGTCTCTCTTTTTTCTCTCATTCCGGCTCTCGCCCCGATGCGTCTCTCTCTCTCTCTCTCTTCTCTGCCCTCCTCCTTTTTTCGCTTCTCGACCGTCGTTATTATCAGCTATAGCTCCTTATTATGCACTTTTTTATCGATTTACTTACGCGCCTCTTGTTTACACTCTTTTTGCTCGACGACGACCCACATTTTTTTGAAACCGTATATGTAACGCGCACGCGCGCGCTGACGGGCTACCCTGCCGCGTTTCGCTTTTTATTTTTTAGACGCGCGAAAGGGGAATATGAAAATAAGAAGCTGGCGAATGAAATAGTTTGCCGTATTATCTGCTCATTATTTGGTAATTTGACAATTTTCGGGATAGAGGTGTGCTGGTTTGGGTAGCGGAGTCGAGGTGTAGAAAATGGCTGATCGTTTGGGAATAGGAAGCAGGTTTTGGAATGTAAGTTTGATATTTGGATGTTTTTATAAATAAATAATTTTCAATTACTTTAATCAATAAATATTTAGTGTCCGCAATAAATGTGTTATTTATGCTTATGATAAACCTAAAATAGGTAACTGCCTGAAATAGATCAGATATATAATACCTATATAAGAATCAAGTCAACTAAGGTTAACTGGTGCTGATACCTGAATTGATACCTATAATAAGTATAGCTTTCTTCTGAATGCTTTTAGGAAAGGTGTTAGAACTCAACCATCCTATAATTACTTATTAATACATCCTAACGGATTCTCAGGTATATAAGTCCATCACACAGATACCGATCGCAACCGAACAAAATCTATGTCACCGTCACCACGTGCATCCACAAGCAACTCACACAGGTATCCACAGCTTTTTCCATTCACGAGTACCACACCTTGCGTCCACCCATTTCCATTCTCATTTGCTCTTTCTTACTTAAAGAGCTCCGGGGCATGTATAAATCTAATTTCCAGCCGCGCGCTCTCTCCGCGTACTTAGCAAAACTCACGCATCGAAAGCGCATGACCGCGGAGGATAGTCGCGCTCATAGACGACTGATCGCTGCATGTATATACCTATTGAGTGCGGCCGTAACCTCAGCTCTCGGCGCGGGTATTACAAAGATATGGATCACTGATGTCATGAGCACACGCGGCCAGACACATAGACGCGCACACATACCTATACTGACGTCATTCGTCGTTTATATCCAGACGTGACAACCTACCGTCGGCATCGCCCTGCGTGCACATGTATTCTAGACTGCACACACACACACACGTGCGTGAGTCGGCGTATATATACGCGACCGGGCGCACGCAGGTATGATCGGGAGCGACGTTTCGTTATATATACTCTATCGAGTGTACACGCGAGGAATGTTCCTCGCGGGCCGCGATTATATACGTATAATACGCTTGGACTATACTGGGTGTGATAAAGCGATGTTCGAAGATTGATTTTGAATTGAGAAAATGGGAATCGGTTTATCACCTGTATTTTATCTGTGAATTCCATTATTTAGATAAAAAATTGTATATTGCTAGAAAGTGAGATGTTTCAATGTGGAATAAGCTATGGAGCTGAAATCGACGGTACCAGATAGTAATGTCTGACTAAGTATCTGTCTCCCGTATCGTGTAACGTGAAACCGGAGAGTTTTGCAGCATGCATAATTAATCCGTCAGCAAAAAATCAATTGAATAATACGGCTGCCGAGCGCAGGTGATTCATTCATAAGATCTAAAAACAATATCAAAGCAGCTAGACATTCGAAATATCCCACACTGTCCCCCTATATTTCTCTGCCCCCTCCTTCCACCATTACGTAAAAAAACTTCTATTTTCCTGGAAACCGTGCTAAAATAGCTCGCTCAACCTTACAGGAAGTCCCGTAGCCTTAGCCTCGCCTAGAACATCGTACACCTCATCACGACACTCCAATTAGCCGGTCTATCTCTGCGCATCAAGAGCCTGATTACGCCCGGCTTGCTCATTATTTCGGGCAATTATTATTATTCCGTCGCGCACACCGTGTATATATACACACACACGCACTTCTCTTTCTTGCGTCCAATGCCATCGCGGATTTTCTTATCCCCTTCGCTGTCTCGTTATCCGCGCGCGAAAAACCCGCGACGGCGGCTGCATGCATGCATGTCGTAACGCGATACGCTTGACCGGGAGCGTACTAGCCGCACTGGAGCCTAGACAAGCGTGCGATAATCTCTCTCTCTCTCTTTCTTGGGGCGGTCGATTTTGTTGCAGTGGCGTATCGAATTTTCGGAAAAATCGCGACCTTCGGATACCAGCTTCTTCCTCGGCCTCGATGAGAGAGGATCTTCCTTTCGTTGCGTTTTTTAGGGGATGATCGTGATGTTTGAGGAGGAGAAGAAGGAGGATGTATTGTAAAAGAGGCTTATAATGCGTGATTTTTGCCGGAGTTGAGCTCGCGTATATGTATGCTAATGTCCGGGTTATGTAAATGTATAAGGTTGATTTATTTAATTAGTGGTTTTGATTAATGGTGAAATAGAATGTAAACTCGAGTTAAAATGTAGCCTGCAGGTATATGTCTTTTTGGTACCCAAATGTAACACCGTGTTAGGTACAAATTCGGATTGTACGATTAAATTTGTTATGTATAATATAAATACATAATAATTAAAAAAACTTCTCTATACGCGATATTTTTCCTCATACATTACGTAAAATTAGATAAACTGCACTTTTCATCGTCGATCATCGTTAAAAAAAAAATACGGATAAACATTACACAAATATGTTTCTGCGCGGAACCGGCAAAAAGTGTAATAATTTAGCATTCTTCGCGACAGCAATATATACGCAGCGGCAATAAGCGTGAGGTTATATACATCCAGCGAGCAAAGTGCCAAAGATATTGACAACCGCCTTTACGACTCCATTTCGCATAACACTGTGCAGTACATATACATATCTCAGGCTTCCACACGCGCGATAGCCGCTCGAGCGTTACCGTTTCTCAACGTTCGATACCCGCGCGATACATAATTCTTATGCCCGGAGAAAAGAGACGGAGAGAGAGAAATATTATCATTTTTTTCCGCTTGCCCGAAAAAGGACAAGCCGACGAATTATAATATTCCGACTCTTTCACGTACACACACACACTGGCGAGGATACATAAGTGTATTCGGATTTTACGAGGCGCCGTAAAGATCGACAGGCGACGACAACGGACGTTAATGAAGCGGCGAATTTACTCTCTCCTTCTCTCTCTTACTTACTCGCTTGTGTTCGAAAAAGCGAAAGACACTTCCGTTCTCTCTGTCTCTCTTGGCGTGAATTACCCAGCCATCGAGCTTCTTTCTCGCTTGATATTTTTTGTGCTCACGTGCCAAAGACGATGGGCAAATCGGACTCGGTCACTCTCGCTGTCACCCGGTCACTCGAGGAGTTACTCGACCTTTTTTTCCTCTCGGTTTGCTTTCCACAGGAGCGGGTAATTTATGGTGGACCGATTTCGCGCTCGCGCGGCTGTTTTCGCGATCGTTTTTGCGATAAATTATTTATGAATAGTAATGTGTCGCGCGGTTGGATCTGGGCGTCGATTATGTAATACAGGATGTATTTATAAGGATACTTTGGTAACATATTTTAACTACTTTTGTTGTTACAGTAAGGTTATTAAAGAATGAATTGAAAATTTTTCAAAGTTTATATACAGTTACAGTCGAACTAACGGAACAAAGAAACCCAATTTAGTCATCGACTCGCACGCCGATTATAACTTTCGCCCGTCGTCCTTATATCGACCATCAACCAATCCCCGAAAAATCTAGTCTCCCTTTCGTACACGACATAATTTACGACACGGCCCCTATATATCCTCTTCGGCGTGGACCGAGAGAACGAAAAAAAGCGAGAGCGCCGCTCGCGCTGATGCCCGTAAACAAATCATAAATTATTTATTGGATCTTAAAAAATGAGTGCCTAGAAAATCCGCTTTTATTAATTCTTTTAACGGCCCCGCGTGCGCGCGCAGTTTCCTTTTTGAAGGCTACGCGCGCGAACGATGCGCGCAGTGCTCTCATCCATGTCACTGGGAACGGAAAGGTGAGCTCGAACGCCAACGAGCGAGTGTCTTGTGCATTTTTTCGAACGATCGTTAAATAAATCACTAGAGGTTGGCGATTTTTTTTTTGTCTAGGGTGTTCGGGGTTTTCTAGGTTGTTTTTCGTGGGGATTTGGAATATTTCCATTTCCGGACGTTGTGTATATAGCGGATTGAGAGTAAATGGGGTTTAAGCGGTGTCAGGTTCGGGTTTAAATATTATTGCGTTAGGTCTATCAATATTGTTAAATATAACACTCTTTTTTTAAACATTTTTATTTGAATGAAACAATTTCTCAATGGCATTTATTACTGCTCAAGTATTGTTATTCAATTAAATAAGAATAAACATGTCCCACTGACGTCTGTAACTCAAGGCATTACGACACAAACTAATAAAGATAATGCCATTTAACGATCTCTAACAACAACAGAAAGCATATTTTCCCACCGCAACCCAATTACCATAATCACCCGATGAAAAATTACCATCCACTCGTCGTACTCAACTAGAGCAATCCCACATCCCGCATTTTTCTCAAAAATCGCACTCTCGTATTGCACAACATAAGTCGCATACCCACACTCGTGAATCACCCGCGCATCCGCTTTCATCTCCGAATTCTATCTCTCCCTGCATGCGCGTCTCTCCGTTGAGAAAGAGAGAGATGCTCCTTTGTTTTTCTCCATCTCGCTCGTTCTCGTCCTCGGATATGTTAAATGGAACGTCGTCGTCGGCGCGCCGCCACCCACGTGAATTTATTAACGACCGCGTCGCCGCGATTCATTTAACGATTACGCGCGGGCGCGAGAGCTGCAGCGATGATTGATGTTAATCCGACTGCGCCGAGCCGCCGCCAAGAGAGAGAAAGAGAGAGAGAGGATGGGAGAGGAGGAGACAAAAGTCCAGGATGGAATAAGGTGGAGGGATGGATGTCGTTAAAAATTTACGGTGATATGCGATGCTTCCGAGAGAGCCGCGGGCGTGTGTAGTGGTGAGTTTTTTTGAAGGATTTGCGGATTTTCTAAAGGTGTTTTAATTTTTTTCTTATCGGTATAGGTTTGAAGATGTAAGAATAAAGTTTTTGGCATAAACTTGACTGTAGCCGTGGGTATATTTTATTTTTAAAACTCAGTAAGGATTTTTAATTAAATGACTATAAAATAAAATTGCTCGTTATTTTTTTGTACAAATTGTATGAACATGGTTTTTAAGAATATTTAAATTAGTACTATCAATCTTTTTTTATAGATCAACGGCAATGACTTTAATAAAACAAGTAAAATAAACTTTTTACGAATGAAAAAAAATTATTACCGCAGTTAAAGAAGAAACGTCGTATACAAGTCTAAAGTTAGTATACACATAATATATAACTATATATATGATATGAATTTGTGAAGGGATTGTAAGGTCGAAATGAAAAAATTGGAAATTTTTTGCACCACAGACATTTAAATTCGCTAAGATGAAAATAATGGTTTCTCTTATCAGAACAAGTAGTAATTATTCATCGAATGATAAATTACTCTTTCAGAAACAGGTTTCCGAAGAGTAACAGTAGCGCATTCGAAACTTCAAGGAGGTCTTTAGAATAATGTTGTAGATAACGAAACATTTATAAATGTTTAGTATTGAATTTTCAATTTTAATCGTTACACGCAATCACATTTCGGGCCATCTTCGAAACGGTTCCCACCACGTCATCCTACAAAGAAATTAAAAAATTTACCAATTTAATTACGAATTACTTCCCATTGTTACACTTTTATTATCCGCGAAATTTATCATCAACCAGGGCGATAAAATATCTTCATCAACAAAATACGACTCAAACAAAAACCAAACATAAAAGTGACGAAAAAAAAAGAACTCGAGTGATCCAACACACGCGTGCCACATCATACCTCAAAATAATCTTTTCAAACCACACATGCACACATACACACTCGACCTCTCAAACTCTTCGACTTCCTCCTCCATAACTCACACTCCCATCGCACACGAAAAGTCCATAAGAAAAGCCACTCGTCCGAGAAAACGATATTATCCCTTGTTTGACCGCGGCGCGTTTCGACACCATACACACGCGCGCACAAGAGGCGCGCCGGTCCACCTTAAAGCGGCTTTAACGATTTTCCTCTCCTCTGTCTCATTGTCGCCCGTCAGAGCGTCCGATAACGGGGAAGCCGAGGCGACTTATTACGGGTCGTAAAGTCTGTCAGCGCCTCGTGAGGTGTCGCGCGATTTTCTCTCGCTTTCTCGTTGAGAGGAAGAGGAGAGGGTATATATGTGTATGACGTGTAATGAGACGTCGTATGGAAATGAGGCGGTCTCGCGTTTGACGATTACGGGCGTTTAGATTTTTAAGGGTTCTCGAAGGTTTCTTTTTTTATTATTGTTCTTTAGTGCTGCCCGTGATGTAATCTACGTTTTACTGCTGTTACAAATAGACTCGAATAAAATTATCAACGTAATTTACCAAATAATTAGTGTATATTTATCTAATACGACGTATACTTAATATCTTGAAACATTGTATTAATAATATTAAATTTAACTTTAAGTTAATTAAATAAATTTTTAACAATCATTTTATAATGAATATTTCAACAGACAATTGTTACATAAATATATAAACATATAAACATCAATAAATAATTAACTTTTGAAATAAACGAAAAAAAATACATCCAAAAAATTTATCCGAACTCACCGCCGATGATCTGTTCAAATATTTTGGAATCACATGAACACGCGCGTTTGCTATAGAACCTCGCGCCCAATGGGTGCAGCACGAGCGCGCGCTTTTTAGACAAGGCCTTTCCTTGTCACAGTTTTACGACCTTTTCAGCTTTCACTCGAACGCGCTATATCGCGCAAGGCGTAGCCTGAGAAACCGCGCCGCAAGGGTGTCAAACTAATGACTGCAACTAATCCGGAGTAATATACGTGAGATAAGTGAGCGATAAGCCGATGAAAAGACCATAACACCGGTGATTAGTGAAATTGGATTTATGGTTATTTATTAATTTGTGGGATATGGGTGGGAGTGGCTACGAATTTATTAGCGCGGTATAGTAGCCCCGTGAAAAAATTATAGCGATTGTATAAAGCTAATTTATTATTATAAGAGAGCTGCAATGAATAAACCCACTGCCAATTCTTTGGCACTTAGCTTCCTCAAAATAATTTTTCGACTCCTTTTAACCAGTGCAATAAGTGATTAAAATTTCAAGTCGATAAATCAACAATTCTCCGAGAAAACGCAATTAAAAAATTTAAGAAAAAACTTTTTAACCTCAAATATCTTCAGTAGAAATGAAACGATTTTTTTGGGCGACGAACTCGGTTCGAAGATATAATAAAGCTATCTCTGTGCCAAATTTCAAGACGATTGGGTAATTTTTGCTCTTGTTATCGTGCGATAACGAGAACGAAAATTTTTTCTAAAATAATTTTTTTCTCTGAACAAATGAAGATAATAACTTGAAATTTTAGCTGAATATTGCCCCAAACAAGTATTATAAG